>APFE030917712.1:7762-106425 GCA_000404065.3 Pinus taeda
TTTATTTGACAAACAATACCAAGAATATGCAAGTAGGAATGCATGGTTATGAACTAAGGATTTCTAGATCAAACCCTGAGTCATCTTTCAAGATATTGATTTTTGGGTCTAAAAATACTAGGTAGGGATTTCAAAATCAATAAAATCATTTCAAATTTTTAAGCCAAATTAATTTATACCCTGTATAGGCAAAAGTGATTATATGTACCTCAAAAAATACTTACCTTAGTTCTCCAAGATATGAGTTCCATGTTGCTTTCAAGAAGATCACATTAGGAGATGCTAGGATTAGGGACTACCTTCTAGCAGAAACTATTATTAATGCCAAATAGTACATATTGTAGGTTCTTATTTACCATGATTTGTTAGTGAACAACTGCTAAAACAAAATGCCATAATTTCTAGAAGAGAGGGTTTGATTTCAATATATATATATATATCAGAATTTATGAATATGATTGTGGCCCTTTCGTTGACTTTAATTTCCTCAAATAATCTAAAGATTTCTTCTATTTAGTCTGATCTTGGTTCCTTTTATAATAAGACTTTTTTTTGTACATTAGGACTATATGATACTTAGCCTTTCATTACTTGTGTGCATAGAACCTCGTCCTATTCCATAGAGGTCTCGCTTCTTATAAAGTGATTATAGATTCGATTTGGCCCTTTACAGTGCCTCCAATCAACTCAACACTAGTTCCTTTTACTTACGAGTTATTCAACTTCCAAATGTATCTCTATTCCTTGATAAAAAAATACATAGACTTCTAAGGACTTTGGATTCATGAGGTGACACAATTTTCAAATTAGAGATATGAATTCTGACCTTTATATCTATACTCAATAATTTTCTCCTTCTACCAAAGGATTTAACCTTGAATGGGCTATTAATCTAGCCTTTTGTTCTTCAGGAACAATGTTTCTATATTTTTCAAGCTACTTCACTGTCTTTCTCAAGCTTGCACCCTAATCAAAAGGGTAAATTCTTTGTAGATATGCCCAAAATGTCAATTTATTTGCTCAAACTTTCTTTCTAGGAGTTCAGTCCTTGTTGAGACCTTATAATTTCCCTTACGCCAACAAACCAAGCTCTGATATCGTGTTGAGAAATCCATGAGGGCAGTAACTTAGTATTGTACTTTAATTTATTTCTCCTATTATGAAATTATCTTGTGATATTTAATTATTAGTTCTTCCAATTTATCTTGTTCTTATCATCAAGACTAATGCTAATCAATCAAAAAAGGAGGACACAATATGTAGGCACACAACTAAGAAAAAGCCCCTAGGTAGGGGAAAACCTAGTCGAGAACTCTTCCTTCAATAGATTCAAATCATAGTGAGACAACCAAGAATCTTAACCTAAACCTCTCTCCATCCATAAAATCATCTCTTTAGTGAAGTAGTATTCTTCCAAAACTAGTCTTTAATAATGAGATTTTCATCCCTTCTTCGACCATAGACAAAAAAATAAAAAATAGCTCCTGCAGCTATAGAAACAAACTTCGGTCCTGCAATGATAGAAAAGTTGTGGCCCCTGTAATTGTAGAGAACTTCGGCCTTTTCTGTCTGTAATTCACTTAGTTGTCTATAGTCCATACCACTAAAATATTCTTTGCTTCAGGTCGAGATCACCTAGGTATATATGGTTTTTTCTTCCTGTAATTGAGCCAACATGAATAATAGGAGTAACTAACTTGTCAATTTGTTGGAGGCCGACTAGGAGATTGTTGAAGAGGCCAACTGGATAGTGGAGGTGTTAACACGACTAAAAAACAATTATTTCTTTAAGACTGATCCCAAGAAGGTTTTACATAATTAATTTTGAATTTGACTAAACAAAATCCTAGAGAACTCAATGGGTGCTTTGACCTATTGATTATAGGCCCAAGTGGGAAACTCGTGCTTTAATAAGTCAATTTATTTAACAATCAAATCTTATTTTGACAAATACAATGCATCACTAAACTATAATTATGAAGACTGACACTAGTTACATTCATCAAAAGTTATAGGTCTTCCAAAGCTCCAGGAAGAACATGAAGAAGTTTGCAAAGGTTGTGCACTTGGAAATAATGTCAAGGGATATTTTATGAGCAGTGGCAACAGCTCCAAGGGAATCTTAGATCTAATTCAACCAGAGGTATGCAGACCAATGAAAACAACTTCTTTGGGTCGTTTCTTGTACGAAGTGACATTTATTAATGATTTCTCTTGGAAAACATGGGTGTACTTCATAAGGACAAAAGGTGACGTATTTAACAAGTTTCAAGAACTCAAGTCACAGGCATAGAACTTGGCAGGGAATAAGATCAAGGTTTGAAGGTCAGATAATGGAGGAGAATATACTTCCAAGGAACTCATTGTCTTTTTCAAAGAAGTTGGGATTAAGTGGTAGTTGATAGTCCCTTACAACCCTCCACATAATGGGGTTGTCGAAAGGAAGCTTCTAAGGCAATGATTCATGATTAGGATTTACCCATGTTCTTATGGGGAGAGGCATATAAGACAACAATTTATGTTTTGAACACACATCCTCACTGAATTTTGAAATTCAAGATTCCTCATGAAGTTTTCACAAGTGAGAAACCATAAGTTGGGCATTTGAGGATCATTGGTTGTCCTGTATATATTCATGTACCCAAGGAGAAGAGGATATAGCCTTTCCTCAACATGCTACAACATACGACTATGAAAATAGTTCCGAGACCCTCCCAAAGACAGTATACTTCCCCACTTGCTTATCCTTTAAGACCAGACCCAATAGGGTCTTCATTTGCCAATGAAGAGTCACAGAGTTTAAGTATTGCTTCTTCCTACCCATGATATGCCCAAGGTTAGAAACCCAAGCCGACATATCCTCCATGAGCTCAAAATATTAGATATATTGTGTTTAGGCCGTCACTTGGGTTTCAAGCTTGTGAATTTCCCTCTCAGTATCTAGTGAAACAAAATTGAAGTTATAAACATTTTAGGTTTTATTAGAAAAGAAAAAAATTACGTAAAAATTATGTTGAAAAATGATTTGGTGTGGTATTGAGCTCACTTTTACTTATGTAAGAATTATCAACTCAAACAATTTTTTTTCTTAAATTATACACTTTTATTCTAAAAAGATATTCAAACTTTTTGAGAATATACTCTAGAATAAGATAAATATCCTTTGAATTTTTTTAAAGAAAATGTGCAAAGTTTTTATTAAATGTTGATATGTACAAATATAAAATAATTAATGCATTATATATATATACACACACACACACATGCACGATGAACAACCAATATGTTAAAATATTTAGAAGGGGCTACTTGGAAAGGGATGAGCAAAATTTTAATATGTTAAAATATTTTCTTGAAAAGGAATAATTATAGAATCGATAATTTGATTATACATAATTAATTAGTAAAGTTTATGTAAAGAGAAATAATGTGTATGAATGGAAAGAAAAAAGAAATATATTTTTAATAACTAGATCCATTATTTATATACATATATGATTTTAATTTTATATAAATATATATCAAAATTATCTTAACTTATAAAATAATAATTTATATGATTATTTTTCTTTTAATATTTTGTGGAAGAATGATTTATTGTGGTGTCAAGCTTACTTTTATTTATGTAAAATTTATCAGCTCAAATAGAAGTTTCTTTTGGAATTGTACACTTCTCTTGTAGGAGGACATTCAAGGTTCTTGAAGATATACTATGGGATCAAGAAAAATATTATTTGGGAAGATTTTAAAGAAGACGTGAAAAACTTTGTGGTTGAATGTGTAGTATGCCAACAAAATAAGGAAGAGATAGTTGAGACCCCAGGGTTCATACAACCATTAGCCATACAAGCTATTGTTGGGAAGAAGTATCAATGGATTTTATTATAGGTTTATCTAAATCAAAATGAACAAGTACCATTATGGTAGTGGTAGATCTAAAGACAAAGTATGCCCCATTTTGCTCTCTTCCTCATCCTTTTAAAGAAAATATAATGGAAATAGTCCAAAAGCTACATGGAGTATCAAAGATTATTATAAGTGATAGAGATCCATTTTTACGAGAAACTTTTGACCTGGTTTATTTTCTTATTTGGGTGCTCAAATGGCTCACAACTTATCTCACCATCCAAAATATCTAATGGAAAAATTGAGATTGTGTATAAATGTTTATAAGGATATCTACTTTGTTTTGCATCTAATAAACATACATAATGGGTTAAATGGTTTCCCTAAGCAGAATGGTCCTACAACACATCCTTTGATACTTCATGAAAAATGTCACCATTTATGGCAATTTATAAATACCATCCTCCATCTATCACATAAATAGGACTCTAAAGGCTCAAGCAGTAGAGAACCACATATGATACCAACCAAAGGTCCTCAAACCATTGAAGGACAACTTTGTTATAACACAAAATAAGATGAAACAACAAGAAAATTAGTGTTGTAGTGAAAGAGAATATGAAGTTGAGGATTGAGAATTTTGAGACTACAACCATATAAATATATGTCCCTCAACTAACAATAAATTATCAATAAATTGTCATCGAGGTATTCTGGCCCCTATAAGGTTTTGCAAATGATTGCAATTGTGGCTTACATATTAGAATTGCCTCCATCTTCACATTTGCATCTAATCTTCCGTGTTTCTTTCTTGAGGAAGGTTATTGGTAAAAATATCTCAATCCAAAAAAATTTACAAGACAACAACGAAGAAGGAAAAATCATATTAGAACCAAAAACAATCCTAAAAACAAGGATTAATAAATTGGAAAATCGAGCAATTATTGAGTACCTTATCAAATGAAAGAACCTACAAGTGACAGAGGTGACGTGGGAAGATAACTTTTTCATGCAGAACACCACAAATGGTCAAGGGTTGAGGAAAACTCTTGTTTGAAAGGGAGAGGCATGCTAACCCCTATATAAGCCCCATGATAAACCTAAAACTTCTTATTAAGCCCTAGATATAGAGTGGTTACATTTCTATTGTCATATTTTTATGTAAGCTCGAACCTTTCATGGTCTCATTTTATTATAATTATTGTGACAACATCAATTTCTTGCACCTATGTATGCAATATAAATAATTTTTTGAAAGAAATATGGGTTGAGTTATGGGACACGGATTCCAGAGACTGATGAGAGTAATTGCTTGGGGTTTTAATTGTTATGACAACTAACGAGGATGGTATTTGTGCATTCTAATTAAATTGGAGCATACCATTAAAGAGGAGGTTGGACAAGAGGACATGGGCCATGATTCCTTGAAGGAAAATGCACTCAAAGGAGGACAAAAAAAATGAGATGGCAACGTTGTTGAGGAGAGGATGCCCAGAGCATGCAAGCCAAGAGGTTTGTTGGACCGCAGTCAACAAAAAAGGGAGTGGGGATATGTGGCACAACCCCACAGGCTAGGAAGGTCTTGCAAAGACTATCGGGCAACATGGGAAGAACCATGGTGGACGAGAGGGGGAACATAATTGTAACAATAGGGAAAGGGGAAAAATAGAAGAGAGGAGGAGAACGAACATAGTCGAGGAGAGCAACAATGAACTCAGAAGAGAAACAAAAGGAAAGCTCGAGCATCTTCCCGAAGGATATCAAAAGGAAAAATAACACAAAAGAGTAGGGAGATAATTTTCGGTTGGAAAGAAGTCAAGAAGGAGATGTAGAAATTTTGAATAATATGACAGTTATTCACAAAGATTATCATGATTATGCACTATTTTCGGAATCATGCATAATACATAACCTCCTCTACGTTGATCATTAATTTAACAATATTAAGAAACATTCGCATGCACACATTGAAGCATCAATCACACATATCAACACAGTATGTACTTGGGGAAAGCATAAAGCTGAAAACCCCCAACTATATGTATATTATATTGATTGAGAACATGTAACAATACATAGTACAATACTTCTCACAAGTACTCAGTACTATCTCCACCTGTTACACACAATATAACTCAGATCTCATCTCCAAATCTCCCCCGCTACTTGCCTTCCTCCACTGTGCAATACCTACTGAGAATGAATGATAATGGATCAAGAAAACTCGTATTTACTTGGCAAAATCACATGATCACAAGCTACAATTTCCCTTGGTCTCTCTGGCATTACTCAATCCATTGCATGTGCAAATCTCATGCAAAAATGGTAGTCACAACTCACCCTTTCACTTACCTCTAACAATTGTCTCCACTGAACTGTCCATGCACTGAGTTCACTGATGTATTCTTCAGTTGCATTATGAGTTAATAATTAGTGAATTAATTAATAAATAATTCACACAACTCATCACTTAGTCTATTGGCCAGTTAGACTGAATACAACTAGTTCAAATAAGTCAAACTGAACACAACTCCATTAACTGCTCATCTAACTCCATAGAACTCAACCACTTGAGTTCTAAGTGAACTCCTTCATGCAATAGCTTAGTCAACGTGTAGGTAACCACGTGATTCCTTCAGGCAGTTGCATGTACCACATCTGTAGCTCCAATTGAAGTGCTCCAAGAGAATAAGATAAAGTTTAGAGTCCAAATATTACTAAGGGCTAATAATATTTGACTGTTTCTATTTTTACCTGACAGTCTAAAAATAGACTCTGATCACACCGATGTGATCCAAAAAATATAAGTCCATCTATTTTTCCCAACATGACCAATCATCCATAAACAGCATCCTGAAACTCATAGACCATGATCCATATGTCTAAAAATAGACATAGTCTAAAAACAGACTTTGCGCCAAAACTTACCTGCGGGACGACTTAGTGACGGTGACTCCTTTCCACTAAGCTCCATCATCTTGTTGCATTCTCAACAAGCATTTCTTGTTGCACACTTTTCAACACTCCCTCTCAACAAGAAAGGCTTCCTTTCAAACCTGATCCTGTAACTCTAGAATGTTCTGCATGTAACACATATGCCCGGTCCACTTTGCTCCAACGACACTTGGAACAAAAAACCTCTCCCAACAGACCCCTTTGTTGGGCTAGGAACATACTCTAATGTTGAAGCTCTCCTACTGCTGACAAGTTCTCCCTCTCTGACATCTACGCTACTACAACATATCCATGCATCTCACACCATTTCACACCTCTTTGTGCCACCTAGCACTGTGCAAAACACTTGTACCTCTCGCATTGCTGCAGCCTACTAGCTATGTGTTTTCCTAGGATTCCCTGCATTGTTGCTCTCTCTTCCGCTCCATCCGCATCTGTCTCTACCCAATCATTCAGTTCCTGCTACTCCACATCGGGGCTCTCGTAGCAAGGTCTCATCCAAGAGGTTGGGTACCTCAAGGATCACCCTATATCGCCCCACCTCCTACCTGGAGGTGTGGCTGCATGTGATCCCTCAACCCACCTGGCTCGAAGTTTCCCCCTACTAGAGGTCTCTGCATGAGTAGATGTCTCTACTCAATCTCCACTCAACTTCCCCTATTGTGGCTGCTCCATAACCTCCTGAAGCTGCTGCACCAATCGTGGCTCCTCCACAATTTTCTGAGATTTCTTCTGGCTCTGCATGTTGAGAGGTAATATACCCTCCCTCTCAACCACCAAGTCTCCATCATTTGCCTTGCTGCTCAAGGCTTTGCATGCATCTTGAACCTCAAGAGCATACAGGTTCTTGACCCGTGAACCAATCTGCTTCACCTGTCTAGTGATGATGTGTCTAAGGAAAATATTTCCCTCTCTGAAGACTACATCATGGCCTCTGTCTTCCAGCATCGCGATCGACACCAAGTTTCTCTTCAGTCCTAGTACATATTTGACATCGGTCAAGGTAATTCGAGATCCATTCTCCCTCTGAAAAATAACCGTGCCTACACCTGAGACACTATACTTCTCATCATTACCCATCGCTATGAGTATCTGGAGACCTTTCTCCTCCAAAGTACTAAACAAACTTTCTTCACCAGTCATGTGGAAAGAAGCTCCACTGTCAAGAAACTAACCACTTCCCATCATGGATGAAACCATGCATGCGAAGAGTGTAAAATCCAACTCAAATTGTGAAGAAAGTGCCTCGCCTTTAGATCCTTCCCCAGATCCCTCCTTGGATTTCCTCCGTGGGCAATTTGAGGCATAATGGCCCAACTCATGACAACAAAAGCATCGCACTTTCAATTTGTCACCCTTCTTCCCATCATTGGAAGAACTGGATTCAGAAAGAGAAACCTTCTCCTTCCCCTTCTTTGCCTTACTCGCTAAGGCACAGTTCTCCTCATCATGCATAGATGAAGAACTGTCTTTGGTGCACCGTCTAATCTCCTCTTGCACAAGATCCAACCAAAGTCTCTCCCATCCTGGCAATTTCTCCCTTCCATTCACCGAGACCTGGTAGCTATGCTAACTCTTAGGAAGGCCAAGGAGAGCTAGACTCACCATATCCTCATCCTCAACAGTTACCCCACACTTCCCAGCTCATCCCGGCATTGGGTGAACTTCGTGAGATACTGGGGCATACTGTCTCCATTCTCACACCTAATGTTTCTGGGTTTATCCTTGAGCGCCAACTTCCTCTGGTCGCTCTTGCTTTGGAATAATTCTGTCAACATTTTCCACATCAAATATGGAGAATCCTTTCCATGGAGGCTGGATACAATGTGATCCCTCACGCCCTCCAACAGAATCCTTCGACACTTTGTTGTCTTCTTTTGCCAATCCCCGACTTGAGCAGTATCAGTAGGTTTTGGGACATCCGCATCTATGAACTCCTTCAACCCATTATCATCTAACACCTCCTCCATCCTGTCCTTCCATGCAATATAGTTCGAGCAGCCCTCAAGGGCATACTCCAATCGCAATCCATTGAAAGACATTTCAACTTTGACACCAAGAAAACACTACTGCAAATTCGAATTCCACCAGCTCAAAAACTCAACCGCTTCTGATCTAAAATTTGAGAGAACAAAGTATTTCTTGTACAGAGATCGACTGTATGGGAATTCACCGGATATCTCACCTTCCAAAAGAAGGATGAATCCAGAGGCTACATGGCCTGATTATAGACTCTGCCTAAAGAAATAAAATGTAAACACTTTCTGAATAATAGATCCGATGATCAATACAGCACTCATATCATGTAGAACATCTTCTACAAATCAGCTCGCTCTGATACCATGTAGAAATTTTGAATAATTTAACACATATTCACAGAGATTATCCCGATTATACACTATTGCGGAATACATGCATAATACATAACCTCCTCTACGTTGATCATCAATTTAGCAGCATTAAAAACAATGAAACATCAATCGCATGCGCACATTAACATAGTGTGTAACTCGAGGAAACATACAGCTGAAAACCCCACACTATCTGTATATTATAATGATTGAGAACATGTAACAATTCATAGTACAATACTCCTCACAAGTACTCAGCACTATCTCCACCTGTTACACACAATATAGCTTAGATCTGATCTCCAAATCTCCTCCGCTGCTTGCCTGCCTCCACTGCACAATTTCTGCATGAGAATGAATGATAATGGCTCAAGAAAACTCGTATTTACTTGGCAAAATCACATGAGCACAAGCTACAATGGCCCTTGGCCTCATTGGCATTACTCCATCCATTGCATGTGCAAATCTCATGCACAACTGATAGTAGTAAATCACCCTTTCACTTACCTCTAACACCTGTCTCCACTGAAATGTCCATGCACTGAGTTAACTGGTGTATTCTTCAGTTGCATTATGAGTTAATAATTAGTGAATTAATTAATAACTAATCCACACAACTCATCACTTAGTCTATTGGCCAGTTAGACTAAATACAACTAGTTCAACTAAGTCAAACTGAACACAACTCCACTAACTGCTCATCTAACTCCATAGAATTCAACCACTTGAGTTCTAACTGAAGTCCTTCATGCAATAGCTCAATCAACTCATAGGTAACCACGTGATTCCTTCAGGCAGTTGCATGTGCCACATCTGTAGCTCCAACTAAAGTGCTCCAAGAGAATAAGATAAATTTTAGAGTCCAAATATTACTAAGGGCTAATAATATTTGACTCTTTCTATTTTTACCTGACAGTCTAAAAATAGACTCTGATCACACCGCTGTGATAAAAAAAATATAAGTCCATCTATTTTTCCCAACATGACCAATCATCCATAAACAGCATTTTGCAACTCATAGACCATGATCCATATGTCTAAAAATAGTCTTTGCGCCAAAACTTGCCCCCGAGACCACTTAGTGAAGGCGACTCCTTTCCACTAAGCTCCATCATCTTGTTCCATTATCAACAAGCATTTCTTGTTGCACACTTTTCAATAGTTGGGGGGGCGCATATGCAGGTGGCTTTTCTTGTTCCAAGAATATGATTTTGAAGTTGTTGTGAAGCCTAGACGATTGAACGCGGGACAAGATCACTTGTCGCGCATTGAAAAAGGGGAGGAACCTACCAGTTTGGATGAAGGACTACCCGATGCATAGCTTTTTGCTGTGCGCGTATAAAATGAACATTTTGAAGATGTAATTCACTTTCTAACAACTGGAACTACGCCGAAAGGTTACTCTGTCCAGCAAAAAGGGGAACTAGTGGTGCGCACAACAAATTTCTCTGTCATTACGGGGCATCTATATAAGATGGGGAATGATGAGATACTACGAAGGTATGTACCTAAGTTTGAACGAAGTAGCATCCTCGTGGATGCTTATGGGGGCACTGCGGGAGGACACTATGCAGGGAAAGCAACGCACAAAAGATTCTTTGCACATGGTTGTGGTGGGCAACCCTTCTTTAGGATTCAAAAGCACATTTCAAGGCATGCGATGTATGATCAAGAACGAGTAAGCCATCATGAAGGGACGAGATGCTTGTGAATCTGCAAATGACATTGCAGCCCTTTGGAAAGTGAGCGATCAACTTTGTAGGACCTATCAAACCTCAAGGAAAGACAAGCGCGAGATATATTATCAGTGCAAAAAAAGACCTAACTTGTTGGGCACAAGCGCAGTCGGTAAAGGATTGGATGGCTATGACAGCCGCGAATTTTCTGTTTGAACATGTACTGATGTGATTTGATTATCTAAAGATCTTAATGAGTGATCGCGGTACACATTTCCTGAATGAAACGATCAGCGTGCTGACGGAAGAGTTTCAGGAGTATCATCGGAAAAGCACACCGTATCACCCACAGGCTAACGAGACTGTAGAAGAATTTAACAAAGTATTGGAGACCACGCCAATGAAAGTATGCAATGCGTAGCAAAGTGTTTGGAACCTGTGCGTACCTACAGTATTATGGGCTTATAGGACGACATGTAAGAAACTGATGGGACAAACGCCTTTTAGGCTTGTCTATGGAGTAGAGGTCATAATGCCTATGGAGTATATCGTGCCTAGTTTGCACATATTAGCGCTCATAGGTATGACAGACCATGGAGCCCTGGAGGAGAGGCTCGCACAATTGGAGGAACTCGAAGAAGAACGGTTTTTGGTTGGATTCCATCAATAGGTACAAATGCAGAGTGAAAAGGCTTGGCACGATCGACATATCAAGTTACGCACCTTTAAGGTGAATGATTTGGTGTTGTTATACGATAGTAAGTTTGATAAATTCTCGAGGAAGCTCCAAATACATTGGATGGGACCATATGTTATTAGGGAGATCACAGATGGTGGCGCGGTGCAGTTGGTGAAACTGAATGGTGAACTCTTCCTAGGAAAATTAAATGGTAGTTGTTTGAAGCCATACACAGGTGGCTTGGCCATCTGGCTAGTTGAGGGAAGCATAGTATTAGAGCTCCATGTAGCTGAAAGGAGGCGCGGACTATAAACTACTCTGCCTGGGAGCTACACGATGTCAGGACTGTGCGCATAGCGAAGTGTCACAGGGTCCGTGACAGCGCGAGGGTAGCTACACTGCCGCGCGGGTGGCTAGAAAGTGACTGTTATAGTCACTATTCTCGATGTGATGCTTGGTTTGAGATCAAATGGAGCAAGTGGCAGGCATTTAAGGCGATCTTTATGGGCTAGATTTGGGAAAATCTACTGCCAAGGAAGCATTAATGGACCGAATGTGGGGGGAACAGTCGAATTCAAATTCAAAAGGTGCTATAAATTATAAGTGGCTATCTAGCGAACAACACTTGCCATTTTGAGAATTGAGCTATTGCACTCCCAAAGATTCATGAATCTCGATTTTTTCGATCTTTTGAAGTCGAAGGCATTGTTTGAGCACTTACCTGGGCCATTAAGAGAATTGTGGAATAGCAGTATGGCCGCGCCAAAGGAATCCATGGATATTGGAGAGATGACCACTGAAGAGGTCGTGCAGGCCATGACGATAGGAGAAGCCCCAGAAAGTGTCGAGATAGTCACAGAAATCCCTAAATCGCTATGCACACCAAGACCCAAGAAAGATAAGAAACCTATAATACCGGTGCGCGTGTCCTCCAGGAATATGTTAAGGATGAGGCTTACCATGGAAGAAAAGGGGAAGGCGATCAACATGGAAGCCGATGAGGAGGAAGAAGACTATGAAGAAATCTTGGTAGAGGAGGAGGATGAAGAAATGGAGGAAGAAACCCAGGGTGCAGACCCTCTGACCAAGCTACCCGCATATGTTCCTCCGTAGAAGGGGAGATCAAGGGTGCCCAAGGACCTAGATGAGAGCAGAAGCTCTCTGCAAACTATGTTGCTCCCCAATGACATCATTTTTTACGAAGCACACTTGGGGTGAGTGTCGGTTCTAAATTTGAAGACTGGGATCTTGTGGACCATGAGAAATTCCCACATTTGGAAACCGCACAGCTAATGCGCCAGAAGAAAAACACACCGGTGGAATTCATAGAGTTGGAGCTGCACAAGTGGTTGCGAGGAGTAGAGAAAGCAGGATTGTTAAACTTTCTCTGGGTGCCACATTACCATCGCGTCCAAGTGACTATTTTTGTCATCAAACAGCTGCTTTTCATGGTGCATGATGGGTGTTTGTGGCTGGAGGAGCCCATCCCCATCATGTGTCATTTAATTCACAGAATTACTCAGCTCCCTTGCAAAGGGGAGGATCCAGCGAACATATCTAACGGTAAAAGTGATGATTTGGCCATCGTGGAGGCCATGAAGGAGAAGTTCAACCTAGAGAAGAAAGAGAGAGGTACGCGATCTCTAGTATCAATAGTGTTGCAGTCAGAGTTGCAAAACTAATACTGGTTGGGAAGGTTATACGAAAGTGTCACGCAGATGAGGTTTCTGTACCAGTGGTTGTACTTTCTGTGCAGTGCGCAGAGGGGGTCCAGTTTAACTTAGCAGATTACTTGTGTAGAGAGTTCCTGGAAAATTGTCACGAGGCACGGGAATAGGGGAAGACTTTCCACTATGCATGGATTCTGTTGTCCATAGTGTTGGTGGCTTGGGAATTGCCCGAGGAAAGCTAGCTCCCAATGATTGCATAGGATCTTCCAGAGGTAGCGAAGTACACTTCATTGTGGGAAACTAAAGATGCACAGAGGATTAGAGGCATCAAAATATTGTGGGTGTTCATGGAGATGAACATCATAATGGGGATTAACCGTAAGCCACGGTTATGGCCCACTGTCTATAACAGTATACAGAGCTTCATGGAGTTCAAGGCAGACTTTCATCATGTATACATCAAGGCATGCAGGGACCCCACAAAGACTTGGAATGATCTCCCTTATCTGGCGACGGACGATGTCATATTCGTCATTCTTGAGTTGTGGCCACCAGAATGGCATGTTCCAACCATCTCCATGGTGGAAGCAGAGAAGTCTGCTGCACAGAGAAGGAAGGAGGAGGCAAAACTGCGGATGGCGCAGTTGGCAAAGAAGAGAAGGAACGAAGCAGTACCAGCCAAGGCGAAGGAGGCGCGAGATGCTGCGAAGGCAATAGAAGGAAACTGAGAAGGAACGTGAGGGTGAAAAGTCACCTTCGCCTGAACAGGAGACAGAAATAGAGGAAGGTGGCGTAGACCCACAGACAGCATCCACACATCCAAAGCGATAGCACCCAAGAGAGCAGGTGGGGCCACGGAGGAAGTCAAAGGCCTCAAAGACTTATTTCAACCCGATCGCCCTCACTGAGGGGGATATCCATGACATTGGGGAGATCGTGCACGATGTCAACCCGGAGGCCCTCCAGTAGTTCGCAAAGGAAAACTAGATGGTGTTGGGGGCCCTCCGGGTGCAGATATAGGAGTTGCAGGTGTGCATTCCACAGGTTGGTACTCTGTCAACCAGCCTCGCATCAGGTATTGCCACAGCTAAGGAAATGTTGTGTGCTCGCATGACCAACAATATAGTGCTTCTAGAAGGAGCATTGGTTACAGAAAATGAGGCCAACAAGCCTATGGTCAGTGTGTTGAAGAGAGTTGGAATAAATATGGTTGCGCTCCCTCGGGAGACACTCTATTTTCTGCAGGACAGAGTGACTGCAGAATTGTGAGCCAAGTAGAGTTGCACACTCCAGGTCATGAGTGAGCAACGAATCAATATAGAATATTTGAGCTTGCAGCATGACGAGGTAGTGGCAAAAAACCAACAGATTGTGTAGGTGGTCAAGGACGCCTACCAAATGGTCCCGGAGTTGGCCATCCTAGCAGAAGACCTAGTGGAGTTGTGCATCCGGAAACTTGCAGCCGGGGTGTGCGAGGTGAAGGAAGAGATGGCCAAGGTTCAACTGGAGCTTAACCTTCAGTTAGCTGAGCTCGAATTGAAGACGCAGTCCCTTCAACTCCACCAGTGGTGAAGGAACAGTGCACCAGTGCCATTACAATAGGAATAACGGAGATAAACAATGCAGTAAAGGACTGTACTAAGCTATTTGAAGAATCGTTTGAGGTCCTTGCCACTCTGCAGAAGGACACAAACATACAGTGCTTAGAAATAGAGGCATGTGAGATGCAACAGAAATACGAGGAAATAAAAGGGACTGCACAAACGGTGGCCCTTACAAAGAGGCTCATGCGGATGCAGCAGGTGGATGTTGCTCGGCACAAGGAAGTTGTTTTGAAGGCGTGCGTACAACCATGGATTGATGAGGCATTCATCATTACAGCCTCTATTGAAGCAAAGCTCGTGCAAATGTAAGGGACATAGGAACAAATCCAGAGAATTAGTTCAGATATCGCAGTCTCTGAACAACGCGTCTAGGAAGTGTAGCAGGCAGTCGCTCAGTGCACTGCTGATTTTGTAGTAGTCCAGGAAGAGTTGGGAGGTCTTCGTGCAAAGATCTCCACACCGATAGAGTGACTCGATGGTGACTCACGATGTTTATGTTGGGGAGCTTGTTGGGCACGAGATCTCCCAAGGAAATTTTTGGGGCTTAGAGCCCAGTGTTTGTTCAAAAGTTGTAAATTCGATGTAAAGACTCTACATTTTGTGGGCACGGAGCGCAAAGTTGTAAAAGAGCCACCGGGTTATCTCCCCTCAATTCTGTAATGTAATGTCGGCTTTAGAGATCTACCTATGGTCTGCGAATCATGGTCCACGGATCATGGTCCACAGACCATGGGATTATATAAATAGAGTGAGGCTCTAAGTTGTAAAACATAAGAGAAGTGATCTAAGGATGAAGAATTGAGTCATATCTGAAGTGTAAAGTCAAGTCTTTGGGTCATAGAGTAGGAGAAGGCTCAGCAGCTAAGTGCGTAGAGACCTAGTAGTCTGCAGCTGAGTGCACAGACCCCTGTAGCTGAGTGCGCAAGGCGAGTTGAGTCTGTAACCATTGGAGCATTAATAAATAGAAGTTTTTATACCATTCCTATGTATTTATTTCCTGTCTTCTACATCGAATGTATTGGGTATAATTTGCATTTTTGTTGTTTATATGATGCGCGAACATATATATTGTGTAGATTAAGTAAATGTGAGTTAAATTATTAGTTTACGCAAAATTGAATAATATATAGAAGGAGATAAGTAAGATACGCAGTGTACCTTGGGGAAATAGCGTAGATCGCTGCCATAGC
The DNA here is from genome assembly GCA_000404065.3 of Pinus taeda. Taxonomy (NCBI): domain Eukaryota; kingdom Viridiplantae; phylum Streptophyta; class Pinopsida; order Pinales; family Pinaceae; genus Pinus; species Pinus taeda. The sequence continues at coordinate 23,734 of APFE030917712.1, forward strand.
AGCATAAAATCACCTCAGCCCCTGGTTAGGGTTGCGCAAAGGACAATTATAGTAGATCACGAAGGTATCGCAGGTTAGAATAGTACGCGAAGTGACCTGCATGAAGGTAAGCATAGTTGGACTAAATCGACACCTCAGACATCTCAAGGGTGCAGAAACTTGGTTCCAGAATCCCCCCATACTGCTTCAGGTGAGACTTCAATCCGTGCTTTGCGGACTGATGCTGAAAGGACCAGTAGTGTACGGATTTGTTTAGCTAATTAACTCCGAACCTGGGTCAGGCCCCATCAAGCCAACATGTACATGCATATACAGAAATTTATGTCGTAGAGTTCATTACAATAGACTGCAAAAAGACATAAATACAGCATTGTCCCGAAAGGTGCAAAAAGATGATAAGACCCTAGAAAAAATACAAATTATATCCAAACATAGTACTAAACAAAAGAGATAAGAGGAAACCTAAAAAAAGCATGCAGAGTGGACTTCCACTGCCTATGTGATTCAAATGAGCGAAGAGGAGAGTCCTCGACATTGTGAACAAAAAATGTAAATAGACATATATTTTTAATGGAAAAATAACCAAAACATCCATAATAGTATATAGGCACAAAATGTGCACTTCGAACAGAGTTGCAACGAATTCTTCAAAATAAATAGAGCATGTGTCCAACGAAAGAGCTATTTTTTATAAAAGGTCTGTTTTTTAATTTAGATCCCTATATATGTATTGAAAGTTGATTTCCTAGAAGTGATTCCTTATCTCCACAATTTTGACTTTCCAAGAGTTTAGGTTTAGTACTTCTAGTTGTTCTTTAGCCAACCAATCTATTATGTGTTTGGAATCTCCAAAAATTTGAATGCATTTTTTTTTTCAAAATGCAACAAACATAAGATCCCAACAAACAATTAACTCAACTTTTCTATTTGTTCCTCCTCTTATACCAATTCTAAACTATATAGTCTTATTTCTTGTCATTCTAGTCATTCTACCCCCACCCCCTCCCCCCCTCCACATCTATCCCCTTGAGCAACTCCATCATAAAAACCAACTAGAAAGCATTGAGATATGATTGGGAAATTAATCCTTAGATTTTTTCTATTTTGTTTTAGATTATATTCCCTAAGATGGGACACGATCTTTGAAGATTATTGAATTATACTGATATTTGAGTTTTTGAAAGTAGCCTTGTTTCTTAATAACCAAAGTCCCCAAGCAACAAATATTGGAAGGGAACAAATATTCTTGCACTTCTTGATCTAATATTGAAGGGAATCTACAAAGGAGATATGATTTATCTTCTCTTTTCTACCCAAACCCTGTAAAATTGTTTGCCATATTTCCTTGTCAATCTTACAATATAAAAATAGATGATCAACTGATTCTTCCTAATCATACAAAGGAAACATAGATTTGGCCAGAAAAATCCTCTTTTTTTGAGATTTCCAAGGTTAATATTTTATTTTGCAAGGCTAGCTAGATGAAGCATTTTAGCTAGTTAGGGATGTTCCATATCCAAATTGTGTTATTCCACCAACAAACTCCTTGATCTACACTTGAATGAGTAATGGCTTCTATGCATACTTTTCTTTCTCCTTACCAGAAGAAGTGTCCCAGCTCCATACAAGTAGATCGTTTGAGTTATTTAAGTTGATACCATTGTTATATAACTCCTTTATGAAGTAGTTCCATTCATTAGCCAAATGTCCAACCACACTCCTTAAAGTGTAAACTTCACTCCTTTTGACATTGTTTAGGAGGAAATAGCCTTTTGAATTTTAGAAATGTATCAATTCTTGAGATAATTTGTAATAGAAAACTCCTACAATAAAGGGATCCTTTCCAAGAATCACTTGATTATCATCCCAAACAATCCAGGCAATTCAATTGAAGAGAAAATGAAAAGAGTTTGTCACGACCTTCCAGATAATGGAGCCCCTATAGATCATCTTATTCACAACTTTCTACCAATCCACTGCAAGAATCCTTCCAAATTTGTGCCTCTCCACGGGTTTTTCAAGGTTAGCACCTTACCAAACCAACTCAAGTTCTTGAAACCGTACCCTCCAAGTTTCTTTGGCTAGGATAATGATTCCCAGCTAGCAAGGTGTATCCCCTCCTTTTCCTTACCTGTCAACAAAAATAGAAAACATCCTTTACCATATATTATTGAAAAATAATTTGGGAGTCTTGGATAAAGACAACCAAAAGACTAGAATGTTCTCTAGTACAAATTTCACTAAAATCTTTCTCCCCCCCAAGTGAATTCAGTTGTAACACCACAAGATTATTTGCTTCTCGACTTTTCTAAGCTACCACACCAAATCTTCTGTTTGGTATCCATTTGGCCTAAGGTAGAAACGTAAATACTTAAATCCTTTTTCTAATGCATCCACCTAAAAGGGCATAAAAGACTTTATGGAAGAGAGGATATTTGAACTTACACCAATTTGAAGAAAAGTAGATTTTTTTACTCTAATCTCCATTCTATAGGTTTGACAAAATGAGTTTATCACCCTATTGAGGACCTTCCATTCCAAAACAGTTCTAGATCCCTTCAGCAGTACACCATCCACAAAGAGTAGATGAGTAATATATTGTGTGTAAGAGACTTTAATTCCTTTTATGTTTCCTTCCTGCTTTTCTTTCAGCAAAAGGAGAATCAAACCTTCCATTGCTATCAGGAACATGAGGGGAGAGAGGGGACACCCCTATCTAGGACCTCTAGAGCTAGGAATGGTGCTTATGGGGGATCCATTAATCAAAACTGAAAATTTTGTTGAGGTCACATGGCCCATGATCCAATTAGTGACCTCCAACTCTAAGCCAATCTGCAACAAGATTAATCTAAAAAAGTCTAGTTCACTTTATTGAAAGCCTAATTGATATCCATCTTGAGGACCAACTATTCTAGGTTTTTTAATTTTATGGGATGGAGAACTTCTTGAAATATTTTGATTGCATCATGGATTTTCCTATCACCTAGAAATCCAAATTGATTAAGAGACATCTACTCTGCTAACTTTTGTTTTATCCTATTTGAGATCACTTTGGAGATGATTTTGTACACCAAGTTACAATGTAGAGAAATGGGTCTATAGTATAAAAAGGTATTAGCTATTGAGATTTATGGAATTAGAGCTAAAAACGTTGCATTCATGGTTTTTGATACTTTCCCATTCCTTTTAGATTCCTCCACTGCTTTACAAAGATCAGCACCCATGAGCTCTAAGAAGGATAAAAAGTGTTCAATTGTTCAGCCATCTAGACCTAGGCTTTTGTTCTTTTAAAAGTGCTTCAAAACCCCTTTAATTTCATCAAGTGAGATGAGGATCCCTATCCTTTTAGAATCCTGAAAATTGAAGAATATCGAGTAGTTTTGGATGAGATGCAATTGAGGGACAATATTGTTTGCACTTGAATCTCTAAACAGAGAAGAAAATTGTTTTAAAACAATAACTTTTAATTATTTTTGGCTTGTAACAACCTTACGATCCTCCACCTCAATTTCCAAATGGAGTTTATATTCCTTTTATGATTAGCATAATTATGAGAGAAAAAAGTGTATTTCGTCACCCATATTAATCTAAGTCGATTTTCTTTTGAGCCTCTAGGTCTATTCTTCTAGCCTCAAAATATGCAACATTATGGCTTCCAAGGAGCTCATTCTATGAGTTAACTCTGCTAAAAAGAATGAGCTGATATAAACCTGAGAAATTTGTTCATATTATTTCTCTAGGGAAAGCAACTATTCATTTTGCTCAACTTTCCTTTTATTTTCCCATTCAACACCCACCTTCATGTAGGTTTTAACCCCATACAGAAATTACTTGCATACGAATTCTAAAAACAGAAAATAAACAATGGCGAGAGCATAACACATAAAACAAGTATACACAAAGATTTTCCCCTGGATCCCAAAACCAAGACTATCATATTGATTTTTCATTATATTTGTTTCAATGTTACAATACATATCTATACATGCTAAATCATCCATAAACCCCAATCCATTAACCCTGGATTAGAACATAATCGTAGTTCCCTTGACCAGATCTACAAAATACCATGGACTAAAAACCATCGTGCCCAAAATCATGTGTGAAAATCCATGCACAAAACCATAGGTAGGTCCGCCCACCTAATATAGGGTCCAAAAAAAAATTTCATGGCCCCCAAGTAGCGCCTGACACAACGTACAGGGGGCTTCCACCCCCCGTTCATGGGCTAGTCATGTAAAGAATATAACACAACCCAACACTTCATAAGTTACATAAAAAGAGATTCCATGTCAGAGGAGTGGTTTAAAGCTGAGCTATTTTGCTAAAATCCAACCACTAGGGACTTGAAGGAATCCACTTCCAACCAAGAATGATTGAATTTAAAAGGATATTTAATTTTTTTATCCTTAAAATCCAATTCAAGAAGGATTGGAAGACGATCCAATATTTTTTCTTAACTATCCCATGATTAGAATCTCCCAAAATTATCATTCAGTTGTCCAACCATTAAAAAACTATCACGTTTCTTGGTTATACCTCCCTCACTAGTCATGTCATTCCTAGAAGTAGGGTCTAAATGGAATGGAGCCAAAGGGTCAGAATAGGCTTGATACCCCCAAGATTCCCCTAGCGAGATAGTGAAGTTCAAATATCCTACCAAAAGGAGAGATTGGTCCAAAATAAGGCCACTATATTGGAATGTATCCTAAAACTCCTACCTCTTTCCATAGGGCCCATAGAGTTTACCAACTTGATCGAGTGGGGAAATCCTCGTGCAAAACCTTCTAAGATAATTCTAACAAAAGAAGATAAATCTTGAAAACTTGTAGATCTTGGTTCTGGAGAAAGAGGAGATCCCCCGATAGACCAATAGAACCCATAGAACAAGAATTCACACCAGGACATAGATCTCAAAAAACCTCTTTCTTTCTCCCCCAAGACCATGGTTTCTTGAAGTAAGATTATGGAGGGTTTGTGAATTTCAACCAATCTCTTAAGGGAGTTGAATTTGGAGGCTCTCCCAATCCCCCTTATGTTTAGATACATTATAATAATTTGTAAAAAACCTTTGATGGCTCTTGTTCTTTAAGGACCCTATAATCATTCTCCTTTTCTTAAAGTGGAATCACACATAATTACTTTACAGTCAAAAACATAAAATGTTTAAACTTGTGTGTGTGTATATTTCCAAAACCCATAATCATGTTGATGTAATTTTTTGGATATATTTTGTGTGGTTTTAATGATGTCCTACATTTCGAGTGGTATTGCCACCCATCATCAAGGACTCAAGTGAATCATAATGGGCTAGAAAAAGTGTTGGGTTGTTTATAAATTAAAAATTAAGCAAGTGAATGTTAAAGGGAGAAACCCCCGATGGGGGCGACCGACCCTCAATTGAGGGGGACTTCGGATCCCCACCCTCAGCCAACTGTCTCCCATGCAGGTGTTAAATTTGGCAAATACTGGGCACTCAGCTCGATAACGGATGCTTCTAGAGACGATTTAGTTATATGCTCTGGCTACGGTATGCAAGAGGTTGGTTGTGTTGGGTGATGAGAAGTAATGTTGTGGAAGGTGGTAACGGTCAAGTTTTCTATTCAGGTGTGTGAAGAAAGTCTAAAGGCTAGGGAGGTGAGGGATTAAATGTGGAATTCGACTCTTGTGTGTGGGATTTCTCTCGGGATTTCATTTGGGACCTGGGAGTGTCTGTGTTTAGAAATATTGTTTTGCAATGCGGCCATCTACTCTTTGGGTCATTTCTCTTCCATCTGTCGATCAACTTTTGTATGTGTTGGTGGTGCTACCAGGTTTGGTGAATTTGGGTAATGTGCTACATCCCCCAGTCACATTTGTTGGTTGTATTCAATTCTCTTTTTGTTGGTCCTATTGTGGTTATTGCCCTGTGAAAGGGTGGAATCTTTGTCTTAGTCTAGTGATTTCGTTTGGGACTTGGGAGTGTCTGTGTCTAGAAATATTGTTTTGCAAGGCGGCCATCTACTCTTTGGGTCATTTCTCTTCCATTCGTCGATCAACTTTTGTATGTGTTGGTGGTGCTACTAGGTTTGGTGAATTTGGATAATGTGCTACATCCCCCACTGGCATTTGTTGGTTGTATTCAATTCCCTTTTTGTTGGTCCTATTTTGGTTATTTCCCTGTGAAAGGGTGGCATCTTTGTCTTAGTCTAGTTGTTATCGGAAGCTATAGGTTTGAGACTTGGTTCAATGTTCTTGTGGGTTTTAGGTGGTGTGAGTCAGTTGTGAATCTTATCCTGGTGCCTTGAGTTCCTGTGGTAAGTAATTCTGGCTTTTCTTTGTGGATATATGGTCAATTGGACCTCCCATGCTTGTATGCGGCCCCAATTCGTCTTCTTTTAGAGCTTGGGTGGGTAATTGGGTGGAACTGGGAGTTTATCTATTCATATTGCAAGGCCTTGAGAGTCATGGTGGTTGGCCATCAGTAGCCTGTAAGGTTTGTAGCTCTACTCTGAAGGTTCTGTTATGTAAATTCTTGGTTCCCGCCTCCACTTTCAGGGTTGTTTGACTTTTGTTGTGTTAGGGGGGTCCGAGGAAGATTGGTCTTGGTGCGTTGAGATAATTGAATCATATCCCCATTGCAATGTTGTCCTGTGGTGGGAAATTTGGCAACTGTAGTGGGGTGGTGACTTTGTGGGACAGTTGACCTAGGATCTTATCTGGTACCAGGAACTCCTCTCGCTTGCAGGTATGTCGCACCAACAAGGAAGACCCCGTAGAGGGGGTGGACAACATGGACATCCAGCCACACGTGGGGGTGGTGCCTCATCTTCCAAAGAGGATAACTCGGCCAGTTTGAACAAGGAGGAGGAGCTAGCCCAAAATCCATCTCTTTATTTTGGTCATGTTGTTCATCCCTCTTCCCAGGAAATGATTTTTGATCAATTACGGGGAATCTAGGCCAACCTGGATATCCTCCAAGAACATAGATATGAAGATAGAAACAAAATTATGGCATACATGAATGATATACAGTTCTCTCATTTGGAAATCCTAGAACAATTGGAGAGTGTTCACAGAAGCCAGAGAAAAACAAATGATCGCTTGTAAGATTTAGAGGCCCACCTGGACCACATTGACTACCACATGCGTGAGAAACATTGTCAGCTAGTAGCTCTAGATATGCACCATCCGCACTGACCACCTTGATATGGCATTGATAGGTTGTTTGCTTATTTTCTCAGTTTTTTGGCTTGTATGGCTTCGTAGCCCTCCGGAAATAAGGGGTCAATTGTTAAATATTTTGTTCCATCTTTCGTCTCTCCTCGCCAACAAGTTCGGTCAGAATGAGGCAGGAAGAGTTGATGAAAATCTAAATGTACTTGTTTTCTCCATGGTAATATAAATCTAGTGCTTTTGATCGACAAAAAAAAGGTTAAAGGGATAAATGTATAAGTGAACGTTAACCAAATTTTTAAGGAAAAGAGATAAATAGAAATTTATTAATAAATTAATAATAATAATAATAATGTGTGTTTATCACAAAGAGATTTTAAACATAATTTAAGAATAAATAAAAATAAAAATATTTTGACCATAATTTAAAAATAAAATAATTGATTTACTAAAATTTAAGAAAGTACTAACATTAATATGACTTTGTTACATAACCAACTCACAAAATAGAACAAAATATAGATCAATGGCTTCAGAACCAGCCTTTTCGAGGAGGCAACCTCCTTTTAATTACATAAATGAACAATTCTTGGATGATTCAAATGACAAGACCTCCTTTCTATATATAGGGGTCTAAGGGTTCACAATATAATCAAAGTCGACATAAAAATAATAATGTAACGGCACAACAATAACAATATGGAGCAAAATAATAACAATATGGGGACTACATCGAGCACAACAATACAATATGGGGGTACACTGACAATAATAATGAGGGAATACACAAGTATTATAGGGACCTAACATGCCCCTCTCCTTCAAAAGAGTGTTATCCTCAGTGCTAGATTAGTTATGGATGCTTCTGTATAAAATTATCATCCTTCTATGTGGAATCTTCAATGGGTAAGTTCTTCCACTTGATGAGATGCTCTAAAATTGATCAATTTCATAGTTTTTGAGTTCTTGTTTCTATGACTTCTTCAAGTTCCAATATTATTTTTACTTCCTCATCAAGTTCTAGCAATATTCTTTGAACTTGGAGCTTATCACCTATAACCTTCGTTAAGCATGAAATATGGAAAACTGGGTGCACTCAAGAAGATGTAGGAAGCTCCAATTTGTATGCCATAGTACCAATCTTTTGCAACACGTTATAAGGACCATACTACTTTGGTGATAATTTATTATCCTTCTTAGCTTGCTTGAGGGACATTTTTTTGTATGGTTGTAGCCTTAAAAATACCCAGTCGCCTACATCAAAACTTGTTTCATCATGATGTTGATCTACCTGTTGTTTCATTCTATTATGTGCCAAAGTGAGGTTATCCTTTAAGAGTTGGATAACTTGTTGTCGATGCTCGATGTGATATTCCACTTCTTGAACCTTATAATCTTCTCTTAAACATGATGTGATAGATGGTGGATGATATCCATTAAGTGCCATAAATGGGGTCATTTTACTGCAGTATGGAAGGAAGTGTTATACCACCATTCTGCCTTAGGTAACCACTTGACCCATTGTGTCTATTTATCAGATACAAAACAACGAATATATCCTTCCAAAAATTTGTTCAAAATCTCAGATTTCCCATCAGATTGAGGATGATAAGATGAGCTAGGAGCTAACTGAGTACCCAGACAAGAAAATAATTATGTCCAAAAATTTCCAGTGAAAATGGTGTCTCTGTCACTTACAATAATCTTTGGGTTTCCATGTAGCTTTTGAATTGTTTCCATAAATGTATTAGCAACTATACTGGATTTAAAAAATGGTATCTCTGTCACTTACAATAATCTTTGGGTTTCCATGTAGCTTTTGAATTGTTTCCATAAATGTAGTAGCAACTGTACTAGATTTAAATGGATGTGATAATGCACAAAAGTGTGCATACTTGATAAGTCTACCAACACCATGGCAACGTTCTTTCCTTCGGATTTGGGTAAATCACTAATAAAATCCATCGAAACCTCCTCCTAATGTTGACTTGGAATGGATAAAGGTTGTAACAGACCCAGAGTCCTCATTGTCTCAACTTTATTTTGTTAGCAAACAAGACATTCTACCACAAACCTTTGAATATCAGATTTAAGGCCATTCCAAAAAAATCTTTCTTAACCCTGTGGTAAGTTTTTAAAATTCCTGAGTGCCCTCCTAAGGGACAGGTGTGCAATTCCATAGGAATCTTTTGTTTGACTTGGGAACTCTTACAAATGTATAAGCAATCTATGTACCATAATGAATCATTTTTCCAACTAAATGTATCATATGTACTCGGCTCTTGCTACAACTTTTGAATGAGTGCCCACACTTCTTCATCATTCTTCCATTCATCCCTTAATTTGGTTATCCAATCTGGTTGGATAATATAAATGGCACAAAGAAATGCTTCCACATTCTCATCCTTTCCTGAGAGTGCATCTGTAACAACATTTTTCTTCCCTTTTTTGTAGATGATTTCAAAGTCATAACCCAACATATTTCTGACCCATTTTTGCTACTCTTCAGAAGATAATATTTGTTCTAAAAAGTATTTAAGACTATCATGATCTATTTTTACCTTGAAGTGTCTTCCTATTAGGTAAGGTCGCCATTTCTGAAGTGCATGTAGTATTGCCAAAATTTCATTCTCATAAATAGCTTTGTGTAAATACTTTCCTTTAATTGGATGACTTTCAAAAGAAAAAATGGGTCTTCTTTCTTTCATTAAGACAACACCAATTCCGTTTCCTGAGGCATCACACTCCACAATAAATGTTTTTATGAAGTCTGGCATAGCTAAGACTGGTGCTTGGCACATTGCCTCTTTAAGATGTTCAAAGGCCTTAGTGGCTTCTGGAGTCCAATAAAATGCATCTTTCTTCAATAATGTTGTTAGAGGTGTATTTATTCTCCCATAATTCTTAACAAACTTACGATAATACCCTGTCAACCCGAGAAATCCTCGCAGACACTTTATGGATGTGGGGATTTTTCATTCCTTAATGGCTTTAATTTTTTTGGGGTCTACCTTAACACCCTCATGAGATACAATATGACCCAGCTATTCCACCTCCTATACTCCAAAGAAAAATTTGGATGTTTTTGCATATAATTGTTTCTCCTCCAATAGTTTGAGCACCCTGTCAACATGTTGAACATGATCCTTCCAAGACTTGTTGTATATTATTATATCATCAAAAAATACTAACAAAAAATTTCTAAGGGTTTGAAAATGGAATTCATCAAACCTTGAAATGTAGAAGGTGCATTGGTAAGGCAAAAAGGCATGACCAAAAATTAAATTCATTGGTTATCTTACAATGAATAAAATTATGGGTACTACCTGAATCAATCAAAATTATGACCTTTTTCTTCTTGCTATTCCTTTCTATCTTGAGAGTTTGAGGAGTGGTAATTCCCGCCAATGCATTACAATATATGATCAGATTCATTATTCTTTCTCTAAGGTTGGTTCCTATCGTATATCCTCCTCCTTTGATGTTTCTTGTTCCTTTTCTTCCTCCTGTTCACAATCTATGTACAATAATTTCTTCTCGGCACACTTATGACCTTTAGTGTATTTTATATCACAACTGTAACAAATCCCTTTTGCTCTTTTTTCGTCCATATGTTGTGGTGTCAACCTTGTAGGTTGTGGATGACTAGGACCAGCAACACTTCCATCTTTATAGTTGTGAGTGGTAGACTTCCTTGTTGCCATAATTTTTCTTTCAACTTTTCTTGCCACCCTGAATGCCTTCTCCAATGAATCAGGTTCCCAAAGGTGAACCTCATGTTGGATGTTATCTTTTAAAGTCCTTATGAATACATCAATCCTATGCTCCTCTGAAATATCAACTACCCCAATATTAAATTTTTGGAACTCTTCAATGTGCTTTGCCATTGAACCCCTTTATTTGATATTTATCAATTGGGTAAAGAAGGTGTTTCTCTTTGTATCTTCATAATGTGCTATCATTTCCTCCATAAAAAATTAATAGGTGACAAGTGGTTTACGAGAACAAATGAATCTATACCATACAAATTGATTGGGTTATAAATATAAATATGCAATGTGTACCTTGTACCTCATGTAGATCAAAATATTGCTCCATATGTACTATCCAAGTTACTAGATCCTTTCCATCAAACTTCCTCATATCTATTTTTGTAATGTGGTGGTTCTTAAAACCAACATTGGAGTCTCTAAAATCATGATTTATATTTTTTTTTCTTCATCATGATTTTCATGGATTGCCTTGTCACCAATGAGACGCCTTTCTTCTAGCAAGTTTGCCAAACCTTCCTTCAATCCTTCTATTTTGACATTCATCATTTCTTCCATGTATGATTTTAAACCATCCTTCAAAACTACCATGTCCCTTTTTATATCATCTATCTTAACATTCATCATGGCTTCTAATTAATTTTTGTTACTTTTTGTGAGAGTGAAATTTTTTGCATTTGGTCTTGCAATTTTGATATATCATGTTACATTTCTTCCTCTTCTTCATGTGTCATAGTGGAGCTTGTGAGTTGCTTACTAGGTGTTTCCATTTTATTTCTTCAGGCCATCAATTAATGATAATTATGCTTCACTATGCCCTTTGAATCACTTCAAACTATTTTTTCAAATCAAACATGCAAATTTTTAAAGAGACTACGCACCCTTTTTTTGCTTCATAGGAGCTCGATATTGAATCTGATGTATCTTTGTAGTTTCGGATCTCCAAGGTCTGAAATTTTGTGTTATGGTAGCCCTCTAAGTCCTCTTTCCAACCCCATAGGTCTAATCAATATTGGAGTCTTCAAGAAAGAGTTAGCCCAAATCTCCCATGATGACCAGATTATAGACTAGTTCAATAGAGAAAACTTGTACGAAGTGCCACATGTCAGTGTTTCAACCTTTAGACTTGAAAATGATACACAACAAACAACAGTCTATCCTCTTTCTACACCTTTTTATGAAATTACAATTTGTTACACAAAGAGAAAGTTATGACGATTTTCCCAAGGTCACTTGTTTGGGATGTTATTCGAAATCCTACAAAAACCCTAAATTCCTTAGATAATATCTTCGAAAATATAGTGACACAAGATCTGAAATTTAGACCCAAGGTTCAGAAATATTTTGGCTCAAATGGGTTTTTTTTCATCTTCTGAAACTTCGTAGAAAAAAATTATAGTGAAAATGCCACGATGACCTGTTTGGAGCAATGAAACCCTAGAATCCAAAGCTCTGATACCAAATGTTATGTAACCAGCTCACAAAATAGAAGAAAAGATAGATCAATGACTTTAGAATCAGCCTCTTCGAGGGGGTAACCTCCTTTTCATTACATGAACAATTCTTGGATGATTCAAATGACATGACCTCCTTTCTATATATAGGGTCTAAGGGTTCACAATATAATCAGAGCCGACATAAAAATAATAATGTAAGGGCACAACAATAACAATATGGGGACTAAATGGGGAACAACAATACAATAAGGGGGTACACTGATAATAAAAAATGAGGGAATACACTAGTATTATAAGGACCTATAATACTCGATTAATTAAACTAAAATTAATTTGAAGGAATTCAATATGAGTTATTAATTTGATATAAGGATCAATTAAATTTATTTTGAAACTAATGATAATAATGACATCAGTTAGCCTCAAGGGTTGGCTCAGTTGGTCGAGTACCCATTAATAAAGCACCTCGCCAATGGGAGGTCACAACGACAATTCTCTTCAACACCCTCGGGGTTACGCTCTAATTAGTTTGGTCAATGGGATGTGATCCCTTCGGGTGGATCTGCTCAAATTTTCCTCAAAAAAAATGATGTTGGTTATAAAGTGTTAATAATAAAATAATAATATGTTAATAATAAAATAATAATAATAATAATATGTAAAGATAAAAATTGACTATAAATATAAAAATCCTTTTTAATAAAAATGGTTATGAGTTTATGCAATAAAAACACAAACATATGATATAATTTATCAAAAATTTTAACCACAAGGGGGAATATTTAAGGGAGGAAAGAGAGGAAAGGGTGGGGTAGAGGAAAAACCACTTATATTAAAGAGATATTTCATAGATATGATAAGAAGGCAATATTATAAAGATAAGAAGGAAGGAGGGGGGGATGAACAAGCTTGATGATTCAAGTGGATATTGGTGCCACCCACCTATTCCACTTGGACCCCCACCGTTGTTTCTTTTCAGTTTCCTTAATTATAGTGCAACTCACTATTTTTGGTAGGTTTTTGGGTCCTAAACTTCCGAAGGCATTTTGAGGGACTAAAAGACATTTTTAGAGAAAAGAGATAGACCAAAAAAGTCTCAAACCAAATTACTATATTATATTTGACCTCCTCTTCGAGATCTTCAAACAAGGTATTATGATAGCCAAATGCAGATCATATGCCAAAGTTACGACCCCTCGAAGTGGTTGTATCAATTTACCCAAACGGGGCCCACGGTTTTCACGCTTCATCTTCTAGGGTTAGGTTTTTGGATGTTTATGGTTTTCCATTGTTTCTTAATAATAAATAGGTCTTTGAGCCAAATTGTAACAAATTTCAGAGGCATGTAGCTGCCACATCTCTTCTCAAAGATAAGCTACCATCGCCCGAGCTAGTTCACTTTTATTTCTTTAAGCATATTTCAGTTCTTTGTTATTAATGAAATGAAGTTTTATTTCTGTTGCATCTCTGTGTATATCGGTATTTCTATATTTTTTTGCGTTCCTACAGAATTCATATTAGTGGTATCAGAGTGGTATTCTCTTTCTTTGTTTTTCTTTGCATGTCCCAACGAGGTCAATGTATAAGGAGTTAGAGTTCGATCTAGTTGAACCTTTGCATGACCAACCTCACAAAACCCGATGGCCTCCCATGATGGAAGAAAAGAAAGACGAGGGGGCAAGAGATCCTTTCAAAATATTACACGAGGAAGCCCTCTAGTGACAGAGGAATGTGATGATGGATATCTTTGCCCAAATCCTTCGACGTCTACCCACAAGTAATTCATCTTCATCCAGCAACCACTCTGGAGGCACCACTCCTTTAAAGGTACAAGTTAACCTTGATATTCCCATATTTGAGTGTCAGATAGATGTAGATGTCATAGATAAATGGTTAACTTTATTGGAATAATATTTTTCAGTTCATGACTTTTCCAATCGAAAAAATATTACTTTTTCACTTCTCAAAGTTTCCCCACACATCAAGGACTAGTGGAAAACCTACTGCGAATAAAAGGATGAGAGGGAATCCTCATTGTTTTTAGTCGCACCCACTTGGAATTCTTTCTGAGATGCCATCAAGGAATAATATTACCCTGTTGGGAGCTATGAATATAAATATATAAAAGTTACCGAGCTACAACAGGGAAGGGACCAAGTTGTATTGGATTTTACAAATGTTTTCCGTACCCTTCGCACGAAGTTTGATATTAAGGATTCTAAGTGGAATTTGGTACTCAAGTATCGTAGTTGTCTACACAAGTACATCTAGGAAGAGATGGAGTTCCTGAACATCTCCTCGCTCGGCATGGCATGCCAATACACTATCAAGATTCAGCAAAAGTTTTAACAGAAGAAGCAAGACTTTGGATCTGCGAATCTGAAGCAAGGAAAAGGTGCCCCCAAACCATGGAGAAATGGACAAAGTCAAAGTGGGGAGACCCAAGACAACCCATCTAAGTTGCAAGCAAAGAACAACACCACAAAGACAAATAAGGACACAAGAAAATGGTGTGAGTTCCATAAGAGCTCCACTCACAACACAAGTGAGTGTTGGGCCAAGCACTTACTACTACCCGAGTTGAAGGCTTCTAAATTAGATGCATGTTACGACTCTCGGTTAGAAACTAACAAGGGGAATAACAAAGGGAATCATAGCAATTACGCAGAGCCTAGTACCACTTTTTCCACCACTAAGATCCAGACGAATGAGCCTGAAGATCTAGAGGAGGGGGAATGCCTCTTCCACTCACAAATATGGGTGAAGGGTTCTAAGTTACAGTTCATTGTCGAAAACGGGAGCCAAAAGAACCTCATTTCAACAGAGGTTGTGAAGCATCTGGGCCTACTAACTACAACGCATCCGCAATCATACACCATTGGGTGGCTTCACCAAGGATGAGATCCTCACGTCAGCCAGCAATGTTGCCTTCCCTACAGCATCAATCTCTTCACTAATGAGGTACTATGTGATTTTTCTCCTCTTAAAGTTTGTGATGTATTATTAGGATAGACATTCGTGTGGAAGCAGCATGAGGTATATGAGTCTATACCTCACTCTATGATTATTACTTTGGGTGATGACTTGTATAGGATACCGGAGGTAGCCCCACCTATCACCATATCTTTGATCACTATAAAGCAATGCAGTAAGATCATTTCCCAGACCAGGAAATTTGTTTTCCTTATGATTCACCCTCGGGGAAAGAAGAAGGTTCTAGCCACGGCTTTCAGACAGGGCTCCTCCACACAGTAGCAGTAGATGGATAAGGTCGTAGAGGAGTACAAGGACATTTTCACCTCACCTATAGGGGTACCTCCGCACTGTCTGGACAAACTCTCCATCGATATGACCCCAAGCACGTCGCTACCCAATGGACCGATCTATTGACATTTTGTTCTGGAGAACAATGAGATCAAGAGGCAGATTCAGGAGTGGTTGAATAAAGGGCACATCAAGCCAATCTCATCGCTGTGTGGAAGCCTAATTGTATTGGTACAGAATAAGGATAGGACCTAGAGACTCTATATTGACTATCGGGTGATGAATAAGATCATTGTATGGAATAGGTACCCAATCCCATGGAGTGTTGACCTTCTGGACCAACTCAAGGTGGTCAAATATTTCAAAAAGATTGACTTGAAGTCTAGCTATCACCAGTTGTCTCTCGAACCCTCTGATGTGTGGAAGACTACCTTGAAATCCAAGGACAACCTTTTTTAATTGTTGGTCATGCCTTTCGGGTTGATGAATGCCCCCGCAACCTTCATGAGATTGATGGGCGACATCTTGCTACCCTTCACCAATGTGTTCGTGGTTGTGTATTTAGATGACATCTTGATCTTCATCCATAGTTTGGAAGAGAACCTCCACCATATTTGACGTGTCGTTCAAACCCTGCAACAACACAAGTTGTATGCCAATTTGGAGAAATTCACTTTTGGCATGATCTAGGTTCAATATCTAGGGTACACCATTGACGAGAAGGGTGTGCATGTGGACCCAACCAAGATATAATTCATTCGGGATTGGCCAGCCCCAACCACTCTAACAAAGCTCCACATCTTTCTAGGTCTTACCAATTTCTATTGCAAGTTCATGTTGGGGTTCTCTCATATCACTTTGCCTTTAAGTCAAGTCACCAAGGGTGGAGCGAAAGTAAAGTTACTTTAGT
This sequence comes from Pinus taeda, assembly GCA_000404065.3. Classification (NCBI taxonomy): domain Eukaryota; kingdom Viridiplantae; phylum Streptophyta; class Pinopsida; order Pinales; family Pinaceae; genus Pinus; species Pinus taeda. The sequence continues at coordinate 40,290 of APFE030917712.1, forward strand.
CTGAACCCCAATAGAAGGTGTTTGTTGAGTTGAAGCATCGCCTCTGCTTTGTACTAGTGAACACATTACCAAACCTACATCAACCATTTGAGATCAAGACAGATGCCTCCGACTATGCTATTGGTGCAATTCTTACTCAGCAAGGGCATCCAATGGCATATCACAGTGAGACAATTTCAGGCACAGACCGAAATTATCCCAACTATGATAAAGAGATATATTCCATTGTGCAGGCCTACCAACAATGGAAGAATTACACTTTGGGGAAGGAAATAGTTATTCACACAGACCACTGACCCTTGCAGTTCATACAGACACAAGGGAAGTTGTAGAACGATCGCCATCAAAAATTGTCTAGATACTTGCAACAGTTTCATTTGAACATTAAGTACAGGAAGGGAAGCACCAACAATGTTGCAGACTGCCTGAGCTGACCATCGGCCATGGCTTTGACCACTGTGGTTGACTCTTGTGGGCACGATACTGTGGGGTGGCGGCATCTTTACAAGAGTGATCCATAATTCGGCATCACATACTAGACACTCCTTGAAGGTAAGCAAGTTCCAAATTTTCACCTCCAAGTTGCACTGTTATGCCACATGGGACACATCTATGTTCCTTCAAGCGAGCGTGCCAAGATGATTTGCGAAGCACACTACAGTTAGGTCACTATACATTTAGGGGTAGAGAAAACAATGGCAGTGTTGTAAAAGTATTTTTATCGGCCAAACTTTAGACAAGATTTAGGGAAGTACATTAGATCCTACACTACCTACGCCATTACCATACTGACCATAAAGAATAAAGGCCTATATACTCCTCTGACTACTCCTAATCAACCTTGGGAATCCATATCCATGGATTACATGTCAGGCCTTCCTTCTACTAAACATGGCAATGACTGCGTTTTTGTGGTCGTTGACAAATTCTCTAAGATGGTCATTTAGCGGCCTGCAAGAAGAGTATCACAGTAGAAGCCACTACTAAGATCTTCTTTGAATGAGTGTGGGTACATTTTGGGACCCCATAGTCCATTATCTCAGATCAGGACACCAGGTTCCTAAGTACATTTTTGTCAAGTCTATGGTCAATGGGTGATACCAAGCTCACTAAGTCCACGGCTTTCTACCCCCAAACTAATGGCCAAACAAAGGTCATTAATAGGATGATCATACACATTCTACATATCTACAACTTGAAGCATCCACGCACATGGGATGAAAACCTCCCCTATATCCAACACAGCTACAATCGAGATCTCCATAGCTCAACTGGCTATAACCCCTTTTAGGTGGGGTTCGGATTACAGCCACTATGTCCCATTGATGTGGCCATACCATTTACAGTTACTCAGGCAGATTCGACTCATGTCGAGTCTAAGTCTGATAGGGCTAACAACTTCATTGAGTGAATTCATCACATCCGCTAGCAATTCCATGGCATCTAAGACAAAGCCAATGCTAAGTACAAGAAGCGTCATGATCAGCATCGGGTGCCACACAAGTTCCAGGTGGGCGACAAAGTTTGGTTAAATTTGCAAAATGAGGACCTCGCTGGGCCCCACCTTAAGCTTCGCCTGCTCCAATATGGGCCCTACACCACCACTAAGGTTGTAGGGGAAATTCTTTCAATCTCAGCATTCCACCATTCCTTGACCTGCACCTAGTGTTCAATGTGGACTGCCTTCGACCATACTTTCCACCATTACTGGACAAATCAGACATTGCAAAACATCTCACACCAACAAAGTTAAACCTCAGACTGCATGGAATAGGCCACAAATTATCGGATCATGGACACACAAATAAAGAACACTAGATAGCAGAAGATCCAACTATATTGGGTTGTTAAAGTTGGCCAACTCCTGCACTAAGGCAAGTGGCTCACTTAAGGACCAAGTTCAACAGAAGTTTCCCCATCTCATGGAGGCACTCAACACAATGCAAAACATTGCTTCCTAAGGGAGAAAGACTAACCTAGTGGATATTGGTGGCCACCAACCTATTCCACTTGTACTCCCATCGTTGTTTCTTTTTAGTTTCCTTAATTGTAGCACAACTTACTATTTTTGGCAATTTTTCGAGTCCTAAACTTCTGGAGCAGTTTTGAGGGACTAAAAGACATTTTTATGGAAAATGGAGAGATCGGAGAAGTACCGAATAAATTTTCCACCTTGTTTTTTGCCTCCTCTTTAAGTTTTTGAAATGAAGTATTATCATAGCCAAATGGAGATCGTATGCCAAAGTTACAACCCGGGAAGTTGATGTACCAATTTACTGAAACGGGGCACACAATTTTGGCACTTCATCTCCTAGGGTTAGGTTTTTGGATGTTTATGGTTTTCCATTGTTTCTCATTAATAAATAGGCCTCTGAGCCTCATTGTAACATAGTTCAGAGACCTATAATGGCCACATCTCTTCTCAAAGGTAAGCTACCATCAGCCAAGCTAGTTTACTTTTATTTCTGTAAGCATATTTCAGTTCTTTGATATTCATGAAATGAATTTTTATTTTTGTTGCACCTCTGTGTATATTGGTATTTATGTATTTTGTTTCTTTCCTTCATAAGTGGTATAAGAGTGGTCTGCTCTTTCTTTGTTTTTCTTTCCATTTCCCCAACGAGGTTAGGGTATAAGGAATTAGGGCTCAATCTGGTTGAACATTTGCAAGACCAGCCTCGCAAAACCTGACGCCCTCCCATGGAGGAAGAAAACAAAGATCAGATGGTAGGAGATCATTTCAAAATACTACTTGAGGAAGCCCTTGAGCGAAAGAGGAATGCGATGATGGGTAACTTTTCTCAGATCCTTTGAAGGCTACCCACAAGCGACACATCTTAATTTAGTAGCCACTCTAGAGATGCCACTCCTTTTATGGTACAAGTTAAATTTTACATTCCCATATTTGAGGGCTAGATAGATCCAGATGTCGTAGATAAATGTTTAAATCTGTTGGAATGATATTTTTCAGTTCATGACTTTTCCAATCGGGAAAATTTGCACTTCTCAAAGTTGCCACACACATCAAAGAATGGTGGGAAAGCTACTGTGAACAAAAGGACGAGAAGGAATCCCCACTTGCTTTAGCTACACCCACTTGGAATTCTTTCTGAGATGTCATCGAGGAACAACATTGCCTTGTTAGGAGATATGAAGATAAATACATAAAGTGGACCATGCTATGACAGCGAAGGGACCAAGATGTGTTGGAGTTTACAAATGTTTTCCATACCCTTCGCACAAAGTTGGGTATCAAGGATCCTAAGCGACATTTGGTACTAAAGTATTGTGGTTGTCAACACAAGTACATCCAGGATGATATGGAGTTCCTGGACATCTCCTCACTTGGCACGGCGTACCGATACGCTGTCAAGATTAAGCAGAAGTTTAAGAAGAAGAAGAAAGACATTGGATCTGTGAATCTGAAGCAAGGAAAGAGTGCCCCCAAACCACGAAGCAATGGACAAAGAGGCAACCCAGGACAACCCACTGACACTCCAAGTAAAGAAAAACACCACGAAGACCAAGAAGGGCACAAGAAAATGGTGTGAGTTCAATAAGAGATTCACTCACAACACAAGTGAGTGTCAGGCCAAGCAGTCATTAGTGGCCAAGATGAAAGCTTTCGAATCAGATGCATGTTCTGACTTTGAGTCTGAACCTAACAAGGGGAATGAAAAATGGAAGCAGATAATTGATGTGCAGCCTAGTGCCACCATGGCCACCACTAAGATCTAGAAGAATGAGACTGAAGATCCAAAGGAGGGGGAACGCCTCTTCCACTCACAAATGTCGGTGAAGGATTCTCCATTGTAGTTCATTGTCGACAACGGGAGGCAAAATAAACTCATTTTAGTAGAGATCGTGAAGCATTTGGGCCTACTGACAATAGCACATCTGTAGGTGTACAACATCGAGTGGCTTCACCAAGGACGAGATCTCTACATCAACGAACAATGTCACCTTCCCTACAACATCAAGCCCTTCATGGATGAGGTATTGTGTGATCTTTCTCCTCTTGAATTTTGTGATGTATTATTAGGACAACCATAATTGTGGAAGTGGCATGTTGTATATGAGTCTAGACCTCGCTCTATGATTATTACTTTGGGCGATAAGTTGTACAGGATGCTAGAGGTAGACCCACCTGCCCCCATCTCTTTGATCACTGCAAAGCAATGCAGTAAGATCAATTTCCAAAGCAGGAAATTTGTTTTCCTTATTATTCGCCCTTAAAGAAAGAAGAAGGTTGTGGCCATGGCTTCCAAACATGGCTTCTCTACATAGCAGCAGCATATGGACTAGGTCGTGGAGGAGTACAGGTACATTTTCACCTCACCTACAAGGGTACCTATGCACTGCCAGGTCAAGCACTCCATCGATCAAACCCCGGGTGCGCCGCTACCTAATGAACCAATCTATTGATGCTCTATTCTAGAGAAGGATGAGATTAAAAGGCAGATTCAGGAGCTATTGCAGAAAGGGAACATTAGCCCAAGCTCATCACCTTATGGGATTCTGATTGTATTGGTACAAAAGAAGGACAGGGCCTGGAGACTTTGTATTGAATATCGGGCGTTGAACAACATCATTGTCCAGAATAGGTACCCAATCCCACAGATTGATGACATTTCTTACCATCTCAAGGGGGCCAAACATTTCAACAAGATTAACTTGAAGTCTGGTTATCACCAAGTTCCTATCGAACCCTCTGATGTGTGGAAAATTTCCTTCAAATACAAGGAGGGCCTCTTCAAATGGTTAGTCATGCATTTCGGGTTGACGAATTCCCCCATTAACTTCATGAGATTGATGGACAACATCTTTCAACCCTTCACCAATGCATTTGTGGTGGTGTATTTAGATGACATATTGATCTTCAGCCAGAGTAGGGAAGATCACCTCCACCATATTTGATAAGTCCTTCAAACCCTGCAACAACACAAGTTGTGTGCCAATTTGGAGAAATCCGCTTTTGGCATGACCCAAGTTCAATATATGGGGTACATCTTTGATATGAAGGGTGTGCATGTGGACCCAGCCAAGATACAAGTCATTTGAGATTGGCCAACCCCAACCACTCTAACAGAGCTCCGCAACTTTCTAGGTCTTGCCAATTTCTATCACAGGTTCGTATTGGGCTTCTCTCATATCACTTGGCCTTTAAGTCAAGTCACCAAGGGCAGAGAGAAAGAAAATTTATTTTAATCTTAATCACTACAGAGGGAATTTACCAAGTTGAAGAATCTCCTCTATTCTTCACTATTGTTGACATTACCAAAGATGCAGCAACCATTTGAGATCGAGATAGATGCCTCTGACTACGCTATTGGTGTAGTTGTTACTCAGCAAGGGCATCAAGTGGCATATCATAGTGAGACACTTTCAGATACAGTCCGAAAGTATCCAACCTATGACAAAGAGATGTATTCCATTGTGCAGTCTTGCTGATAATAGAAGCATGACATTCTGGGGAAGGAAACAGTCATCCACACAGACCACCGACCCAAGCAGTTCATACAGACACAAGGGAAGTTTCAAAATAATCGCCATCATAAATGATCCACATACCTGCAACAGTTCCATTTAAACATTATGTACAAGAAGGGAAGCACCAACAATGTCACAGACTACCTCAGCCGACCACCGATCATGGCATTGACCACTATGCTTGACACTTGTGGGCACGAGACTGTGGGGTGGCCGCATCTTTACAAGAGTAATCCAAAATTAGACAGCACATATCAGACACTCTTGGAAGGTAAGCAAGCTCCAAATTTTCACCTCCAAGATGCACTATTATTGTTGGCAAAAAAATGACATCAGGGAAAGGCCTAAGGTTCAGGCACAAGAGGCCAACAATAGTTTGTTGTAGTCTAGGACAACGCTGGCATTTTCACCTTACCCCGCGGGAAAAGGAGTCTTACCCAAGGCATCCTACGACCAAAACTAAGAAGGGTTCAGTATAATGTTAGGGATATCTTAACCATTACTTTATATGTGACCCAATGCATATATTCACTCTAACAGCATATCAACATGGTGATCAATCTAACATAAGAATAGACTCGCAACATATTAAAAAATGTAGTGGGTCCATAAATCATAACCAAATACGCACATGATGCCAAGTAACCAGTCTGATTTCTCATTTATATTAATCCAACAGATCGTTCAGTACATTATACATTTAGCCTCAGCCATAGGCAAATACATAAAATATCAAGCTTATAGAACATCGTGAATCCTAATATACCTCAACTCTATCTTCCCTGTTATTGCTCTGGCCTTCAGGTTAGATACTCTAGTAGGTCGCACCCTCCTTGTTATTCGTCCTTAACCAAAACTATTCAACCCTTCTCTCCTTGTTGTCTCCTCCTTTTGTATGGTCTTTTGTTGTTTGCACTACCTGTTCTATTTGGTTGTCTCTTTCCTCGGTTGTCTCTCGTGTACCTTGTCTGCTCGGATGCCCCTGCTTTATGCTGACACCTTGCCGCAACCGTCCCACAGCTGCCTGTTCCTGTTTCTCTTCCTAGTTGTCTTCTCTGCAACTTGATCATTGCTGCCACCACCTATTTTCTCTTCTTCGTATCCTCAAAATCTTTTAAAATTCAAAATGAATGCCCCATTAAGCCTTGGCCACAGTTCTTTGACTCATCCCCGAGTCAATCTATCTCAAGTGTCATGAGTCTTGTTGTTGTTTATGTGGATACTTCTGTTGGTGGTCGCTCTTATTCTTCTATCTGATGAATCACTGCTTCCATTGTCTCCTTTGTGATTGGTTGGGTGGTTCCTACTCTTGTTTCTCCTTCTTCTCTCAGTTTGCCTTCTTTCCCAAACGAAGGCCCCAACTTAAGAATGACAATGGTCATTTTCTGCCTAAATTCATTGTATTTGTGGAGGGAAGCTTCACGTGTAATTATGATTAATTCAGCCTATTGGGTGAAGTCTTCTATTGCATTGGACGTTAGTTCACTTGGTCTTTGACTCTGCAGGTGGTTCCACTGTTCCTCACTATTATTGTAGACTTCCTTTAGGGCCAATACTTGTAGTCGGACCGGAGGTCTCTAGTCTCGGATGATATTTTTAGTTTTCACTAATTCTTCCTCTATCTGAGCAACTTGCCTTGATTAGTTGTGATTTCTTTGTCGATCTTCTGGAGTTGGTCAGAGTCTGTGCATTCCTTGTTGTTGGAAAATAATATTTGGAGTTGTTTCCTCATAGGATATACTGGATGATGTTTTATTGTGAGGCTTCCCATCCAATCATGAACTTTATCCATTAGGGCGTATTCGTCGGCCAGTGCTTCATTGAGTGCTTGTTTCTTAGCTGCCACCGTGCTGATTTTTTCATCTATTGTCTGGGCATATATCTCCACCAGATCTGGAAATGTTGATCTGACTGTCTCTATGTTTTTCTTCATGTCAGCATTTTTTACCACTAGACTTGAGCATGCTGCTTGAATGTGGTTACAGTAATTTGCCAACATGCATGTTGCAATGTCCTTTGGGGCTTTTGTGCTAACATCTGTTATCGTCAGCCAGAGTGACCGAAATTTTTCTGTCACCTGATCTACCTGTGCCTATAGATTAGTATTTTCCTGTCTTAGGTGATCTCTTTCCTCTGTGACCTCCTATAGCTACTGCTTCTGCTATTCATGTTCCTAGACCAGGTGTTTGTGTATCCTTTCCGATCATTGTGCATCTTGCTGGATGAATGCAAATAGTTTTGATGATGACCAGTGTTGTAGAGTCTTGGTCTACATTGTTTTGGGATCCAGAAAGCTTGCTTGAATGGGTAAGCTGTTGGAAGTGGATTTTTCGGGGTGGGAGGTGGGAAAGTTTACTAGCTATGAGGGTGGGGTGAACTGGGGAGTGGATGGAATGATATTAGGGTTTGGAACCTACGAGAAATTTATAGGAAACACTACCTGTTATTGGTCATTTCCAACTAACTCTGGAATGGATGTGACTGGTTCTTCCCCCTATAGTGGGCCCAACCCGAGAAGTAACGATACTAGCGAGGTCGTTTGGGTGCCATTGCCATGGGTGGCCCCTCTAGGTTGTTGGGTTGAGTCTAATTCAATTTTTTCAGTTGCTAACCTTGTACCGGGGGGGATGGTTTCTGACAGGGTTGTGGAGGTGGAGGATGTGTGCGGAGAAGGTTCCCGTGACTATGCTAGAATGACAGATGAATTTTGGGGGTTTTCTTCGACAATGGGCAATGCGTATATCTATTGTCTGACTTCATTAGTGAGTTCGACAATGTGAATTGCTACGGTAGTTCTGGGCTTATTGGTTGTTGGGTTTTTTATTACTCTTTTCTTTGTGGGCTTCCGGATTGTTGGTTGTGATTGAGCATCCAGGCCAATAGTAGGAATTTCCACGACTAATGAGGTTTTGATTATTGGAGTAAACATAGTAGAACCTTGAAAAATAATGGATTGATTTGTCTCACCTGAAGGTTCACCGAAGTTTGTGATTTTCTCCCTTATTGAAAACATTTGTTATTCCATTTGTAGAACCATTAGCTCTATGTCTTCCTCGACTTGTCACTTTCTACTTCTCTCTCCCGCTTCCCCTGCTTTCGACTATGGCTTCAATCCTTCAAACAAATACTAGTATTTTTGTTCAGTGATCTCACATGCAACCCCCGGCCATGACCCAATCTCGTTGTGGAGTTCTGCCTCGGATAAAACAAATTTTTGCAGCTTCATCTTAAAGGTATCAGGGTGGACACATCTGCGTTTGAGGTACGTGTGTCCATGCGAGACTCCAAACCAGATGTCTTGTGAAAATTCATCCATAAGTAGTTTGGGTATTCTTACTATTCACCTAATTGTGTCCAACATCAGCTCGTACCATTCGATGAAGTTTGCCTCATTGATTTCCTTGTTGCTTGGGTCTCCTGAAACTCTCCATGGCTCATACCTTAGCGCTACTAGTTGTCCTTCAGTAATCAGCATCATCTCCATTCCTCTTGGTGGTCGCCACTTCCACATTGCTAAAGTCATCAATATGTATCCAAATATGAAATTAGTACTCCTCCTGTAGATATCCTCACAGACCTCAAAAAGCTCATTTAGCACAAAAGATTACCAATTGAGCACTTCTCCCTTATAGTAGTGCTCTGCGATCGAGATTATGTCTAGAGTACACTCTTTTCTTGCAAAATGCCTCATTGTCTTGCCTACTATTAAATAGCAAGCGAATTTTATCTCAATTTTGCTAATAAGATCAATCTTTTCTCCCCTGCCCCCGCGCTTTGTCCTGTATTTCTCATAATAGTCATTATCTCCTTCCTTCTTTGCTCATTTCATTACTACTTGGAACTTTATATTTATTGCATTTTCTCCTACCAAAGTCCTATGAGACAATGAATATCATCCACATGAATTAGATACTCCTTATCAAGCCACAACAATCCTCCATGCATTCTGTTGGCTAGGAGCTTTGTGCACTGCATCACAACCAATTGTGTCAAAAACCGGTAGACTCCTCAGATTGATTAACGTCGATCAATGTAGACCTTTGAAATCTTCTTTGAACTTGGTTGTCATCATGCCATCTCCCTTCAAAATTTCCTTTGTGTACACCTCCCTCTTTAGCACTAGAAATTTGAAGCAATCCATAAGATCATTGTCCACCAAGGTGGATTTATCATATTTTCCATACGGATTTTCCAACATGATAGTTCGCTCATCGATTCTATCATCTGGGACTAAAATAATTCCCTTTTCCATTGATCTTCGTCTCTAGTATACAAGTGTTACTGGAGGCCTCGAAATTCTACATTTCTCCTACTGTCGTTCCTCAAAGAAAATTCGGAGTTCTTCTTCTACTTGTGTTTGAAATTCTGTAGTTTCCTACATTGTCATGTAAATTAAGTAGACATAACTTGACATGACGTTTTCTGAGTGGACTTGGTAACTAATTACTACGGAAACTTTCCCCATGCAACTTAACTGTGTTCTACTATCGTTAACTGACTTGGACCTGACATCTATGACATAGAATGGGAAAGGACGGAGTGGGCCACATGGTTAATAAATTTTTCATGATGGGGGGTATTTATTAGCTAAATTTGTTCCTAACAGGAAAATATTTTATGGGCCTCTGTCTAATAGTTGTATTATTATTTACTTATTATGGAAAGGACTAGTTGTATGGTGGAAAAGACTGACAAAGCATGTGACTGCACTCGACCACAAATGGGTTGCGGTATCATGTCATTGTTTTTTCAACCTTATTGAGACTTTTCTTATTCTTGAAAAAGATAAAATACTTTAAAATACATGAATTACAAATGAACTTGGTAATGAACTAAATAGGTATTATTGACTACAACCTACTTGTGGGCTCGTCTCTGAGACCCCTTAACTTGATTTTATGGTCGTTGGCTTATGGAAGGGTTTTAGGCGTGCGCCATTCACCCATCCTGGTAGAATTACGTCTTCTAGTTGAGCTAGCTTTACCGCTCCTGAATCTTTGATCTTCGCAACTATAAATGGGCCCAACCAGTGCATTTGCAATTTCCCTGCAAAATTTCAAAATTTGTTGTCATATAATAGTGCATGGTCTAGAACTCGAAATGCTTTCTTTCTGATATGTCTGTCATTCCAAGCTTTTTGCCTCCTTTTCTCTACTAATTGGTGGAACTCAGCTAGGAATCTCAATTCATCCAGTTCCATCAGTTGATCCATTCTTTCTTTTAATGCTGCATCATCTGTCATTTTGGTTGCTTGAGAAATAAACATGCTTGGTACTATGAATTTCATTGGGACCACTGCTTCTTTTCCATATACAAGCTGAAATGGTGTTTGTTTGTGTATTTTTTCACTTTTGTTCTGTAGGCCCATAAAGTTGTTGGCACTCTTTCATCCCAGTTATCCCTGTTGGTTGATACAATTTTTGTGAGGCCTTTATCCAGTATTTTATTAAATGCTTCAATTGTTCCATTAACTTGTGGGTGGTATGGGCTACTTTTGTGATGTTGAATCATCAAGTTCTTAAGAAGCGACTCAACAGTTTCATTAATGAAATATGTCCCTTGATCACTTGTCGGGATTTTTGGACAACCAAACCTTGATATTATGCATTCAAAAATAAATCTTGCAGCAGTTTCGATTGTACAACCCTTGAATGGTGTTGCTTTTGCCCATCGTGTGAGATATTTTGTAGTCGTTATGATGTACCTTGCGAGTGAATATCGCGTTGGTGGTGTTATAGGGCCAATGAAGTCTATCATCCTCTTCTCGAAAATCTACATTGTGTGAACTAGGTTTAAAGGCAGTCCATCTCGATATGATGTCTTTCCAACTCTATGGTAGGCATCACAATTTTTATTGTATTCCTTAGAATCCTTGTGGATGGTTGGCCACCACAATCCTGCGTGCAGTATTTTCCTTGCGGTGGCTTTCCCTCCGATATGGCCTCCCGCAACTCCAACGTGACACTCCCATAGCACTTCTTCCCTTTCGTGTTGAAGTATACAACGTCTTAGAATTTGATTAAGGCTCATCTTGTAGAGGTGTCCTGTGATTAGTTGATAATCCATTGCCCTTACTACTAGATGTCACTTATGTGTTGATGTATACCCCTACGGGTAGTACCCTGTCATTAGTAGCCCAGCAATTTCTTCTAAGTAGTCTGGAATTGCTTCTCTTATGAATAAGTCAGCATCTAGTAATTGATCATCTAATGGACCTTCATTCTCTCTTGACTCCATTCTTGATAGATGATATGGCCCCACATTTAGCCTTCCTGGTTTTATGACTACCTCGAACGTGAATTCTTGAAAGAGTAATAAGCAATGACATATTCTGCCTGCCAATACTGTTTTTTTCACCAAGTACTTCAGTGTTGAATGGTCTGTGAAGAATTTGAATGGCGCTCCCAGCAAGTAGTGCTTGAATTTTTGTAGAGAGTAAACCATGGCCAGTGCTTCTCTCTCTTTTGTCATATAGTTTCTTTTTTTGTTGATAATTTCCTACTGTAAAAATGTACACTGGGTGGTCCATATTTCTCTCTCCCAGATGTTCCAATACTACTCCTAATGTGATCCCTGATGCATCGATATGTACGTGAAATGTCTTATTCTAGTAAGGGTATACAAGGATAGGAGTGCTTACCAGTTTTTCTTCCAACTTATTTAATGTTGCTTGGCAGGACTCTGACCAAGTGAATGCTTCTGTCTTTTTCAGTAACTTCTCCATAGGGGTTGTAATTGATGCATAGTTCCTGATAAACCATCGATAATACCCTATATGGCTTAGGGTGGACCGCAACTGCTTTACAATATGTGGAGGTTCCATGTTAATGGTTGTCGTAACCTTTGCGGGATCTACACACACTCCATCTTTGCAAACAATATGGCCCAACAGTGTTCCCAATGGAACTACAAAGATGCATTTTTTTAGATTCAAGGAAATTGGCGACTGTTTGCATCTCTCAAACATGACCCTTGATAAGCTTGTGTGTTTCTTCAGTAAATTGTACATTGTCCAGTCATCTATGTATACCTCCAAGAACCTGTGAATATAGTCTCTAAATGCAGCTATAATGATTCTTGAGAAAATAATTTGTGTGTTCTTCAACCCAAATGGAATTCCGTGATAAGCATATGACCCCCATTATGTTGTGAACGTTGTATTCCTATTGTCTTCCTCTGCTATTCAAACCTGATGATAGCCTGAAAGTCCATCAATGAAGGAATACGCTTAATTCCCCGCTACATTGTCCATAACCTCATCACTAAACGGTGTTAGGAAGGGATCATGCACACATGCATTTTTCAAGCTTTGGTAATCAAAATAGACTCTGATCTCCGTTGCATATTTCTTGTTTTGTAAAACGATTAGGCTAATCCATTCCACTTCGTCCACCAGGAAGATAAGTCTAGCTTCTAGCATTTTGTCAATCTCCCTCTTGACTTTTTCTTTCACTCTTGGGTTTAGCCTGTATGGTCTGTGCTTTACTGGATGGGCATCTGGTTTCAGCACAATCTTCATCTCTCCTATGTCCCCTTTTATCCCTTTTAGATAAGCTACCAAGGCTGGAAATAAGTCTTGATATTCTTGCAGCAGGTCAAAGATCTCCTTTTTTTTTCCTCATCCCAGTAATCTCTGATGGATTCCATCTTTGGTTTTTCCTTTAATCCAATGTTATGCTTTCGCAATTTCATCAAGAGTAGGTGTGCGACCTCTCTTGCAGTACTTTCTTGAATATCCCTTTCCCCTTTTGTTTCCTGAAAGGTCAGGTGTCTTAATTCTTCTAAACCATCCTCGTCTGGTTCTACGTCTACTTTGTCGCAATACATATATTCTAGATAACCTGCTTCATAAAAATACTATAGAAACTTCTCATCAATGCAACCTTCTCATAATTGTTGTGGAGTGAACAGGATTCTTTTGATGGCATATAAGGTTTCAGTCATGCATGGATCAACATCTTTGAACGAGAAGTTGTTGCTTAACTGGCTAGCCATGATATCCCAATCCTCCTTCTGTCTACAAATTTCCTCTTGTATGTACCATTCTTCTAGGATTGTACCTAGAGTGTGTATAAATATATGCACCCAATGTTCCTTCGGAACCTTTTCTCTTTCCCATTTTTCTATACGGTCTTCTAAATGATTCTTAGGATCAAAATTTCCTCTATACTTCACTCTATTTTGCGGTCGGTCTTCTTCTTGACTAAACCTCTCTCTCATGGCTTGCTTTATCTTTCCCCATTCATGCAATGTGTTGTGGTGTGCTCTCCACCACCTTTTCGAGGTGTGTGTAACACAATATCTAACAATGGAACCTTGTGATCTTCTCTTATGTCTCTATCTACCTTGTTTAAAAAATGCCTACTGATTTAATACGTGAAATTTGGGATAGTCGCTTACCTCTTCCCCTATCCAGTTTATCCTGCATATCTTTGTGCAACGTCTGGTATCAATCTCGTATCCCCCTCGTTGTCATGCATCCCAGGTGGATTCTAAACCATCTCATGAGCTTTAAATACTCCTCCAACTAGTTGATCCTCCTACTATAGGATTTATATAATCTTCTATATTTCATGTCGTTAGTCTGTCCAGTTGGTCTAGCATTCCCATTCGTCTCTATCATCAACAAGTTCCATGAACCTGGGTCCTTAATATGGATCCAAGGGTTGTATCACCTGCATCCCTTCTACTTCAAATATCATCAACTCTTTCTTCAGGTCGATGACAACATAGTTTTTATATGCCCAGTCGATACCAAGAAGTGTTGGGTACGGGTCCTTGTCACCCATTATATCAATCACTTCAAATTCAGCATATGTCTTTACTCCTGCTACATCCACCTCTACATATTCCAACCTTCCAATAGGCAAAATACAATATTGATTTGCCATCCTCAATTTTATTGGTTATTATTTAAGTTGTGGATTCCCCAGTGCCTCCCATGTTTTCCTGGGTAAAATGTTTACATCCGAACCCAAGTCTAGCATTGTGTCCTTGATCTGGAATCTTGTAACCTGAGCATCGATCCAGAATTCCCTTTCGGTCCTCATTTTGTTCCACTGCACTCTTCTTGTATGTATTTCTAGCAAGTTGGCAGATATTGGTTCCCCTTTCTCCTCGTCTTCTGGAAATATTTCTTTCAAAATTCTACGCAACTCCGTCAACATCTACTCATCATCAACGGTCTATAGGAATAGCTCAAACCATTCTTCTATTGGTCGAGCATTGTCGAGTGTGCATTTGTCCTGTTTTTCATTTTCCTTTGTCTATTTCATTCCTTCAAATAATTTGGTTGCTTCCTAATAATATTGTTTTTGTTGTGTGGGATTTTCTAATTTCTTCGGGGATGCTACTCGAACAATTGAGGGCAGGTCCACCGTACCCCGATCTTCCCCTATCTTCTTTCCTCCTCTTGTAGCTATATTTATGTAAGTTATGGGAAGAGTGTCATTAGTACGAGACTCTTCATTGAACAGATCGACCCTTCTCTATCTAGTCCTCTCTTCCCATTTAGCAATGTGCTCAGAGCAATCCTCTGTGGCATGTGTATTGACCTTACATTGTGAACACCATAGTCTTCTAGGGAGTGGACATTCTCTAAAACATGCCCATCCTAATCACAATTATAGCATATTACGTTACTTGTACCTCCAGCTCTTCCTCCTCTCATATTTCCTCCTCGTCCTCCCCTACTAGATTTATTGACTATGAACATAGACTTATCCATCCACTCTGCTAAATCATCTAATGCCTTGCACTGGTCAGTGTGATGCATTTTGGATGCACAAAATTCACAATAGTTGTTATTTGGTACATTGGATTACTTTTGTATTATTGGACATACCCATGGTAAATGTCTGTAGTTCTTATATATTTCACAGTATTCTTATGTATTCTGGCCTGGGAAAGCTCCTTGCGCTCCTACTGTCGCAACTCCTATTGTTGGTGGGGTTCTTGATGGACCTACAATTTCCCCTAAATTATTAATGCCTCTCAACCTTGGGCATTTTATCGCAACATGTCCTTCCATCAGGCAGTGAGTACACCATGTGTTAGGTCTAGCTGGTCGAATTGGTTGTAGATCTTTCATCTTTTCCATTAAGTTGGCAATATAGCTTTGGAATCCCATGATTTATGGGTCTTGCAATCCCTCCCCACCACCCCTTCCCCCATGATACTCATGCAAGTATCCTACCATGGCTTCTATACATGACGCTTATTCTAAAGCATCTTGGAGAGTCCCAATCTTTTGTTGTGTCAACATTGTTTTTGTAAGGGGTAAGTGTGCTTTGATGAACCAATCTCTCTGATGATTAGGATCTAAGGTGCATCTCAGCTTGGCAATAGCATCCTTAAATCTCTACATCAATTCCTAAGAAGTTTCACCTTCCTTCTTCTTAATTTCCCATAGTTCCGATAATCCCCATTGGTCAGTATGAGATACTTTGAATTCTTGAACGAATCCTATCTTGATAACATCTAATGTGGGATTTTGGTTTTGTTCTGCCCATTTTATAAACCAACATAGATCTCTTTCCCTTCATGTGGTCTAGAACTCAATTGATTTGACATTATCTTGAATTTGACGTGCTCTCCATATAGCTTCGCAAAGGTACCAGTGTTGTTCTACATCTACATTTCCTCTACCAGCAAATTCAGGATATCTATTGAAAGATCTTGCCATGTTGACCCGAGTGTGTGCCAACAACAAAAATCCTTTGTTTATGTGCTACTGAGATCTATGTAGTCCTAAATTACAAACACTCCTAATTCCAATGTTATTTACTGTGTTAAAGCTTTCCTTATACTTCTCATGCACATCGTGTACTTGTATCATTTTAGCTAACTTAGCAAAAAGTTTATCAGGGTTATTGTAAAGCACCAGGGGAAGGTTAGGGTGTATACTACCTATACTTTGGGGATTATGCTGTTGAATTCTTATGGACGTTTCATCTTCATCAAATAATCCTCTCATGACAATACCCATTTTATCTTCCATTTCCTCTTTGTAACTATCACGAACCTTTCCTTCGACATCTTTCCCACAACCTGTAAGGGAGATTCCCCATCATTATCTTTTCTTTTGTTCCTCCAATTGACATTCCTGTCTTGTTCTACATATTTCACCATTCTCTTTCCTTCTTTTGAGCCCCCTTACACCGCTCCTTCTTAGTGGGGTCCCATTCATCTCTCTTTCAGCATTTGTACTACTCTCTCTTGCCACTTTTCGGTTAGTAGCACTCTCCTTTGTGCTCTAATATCTCTAGCCTTCCGCAATCCTCCTACATCAATTCCTTTAGCATCATCTATATTCCCCAACCAGTAGCATCCTCCCCTTTGGCCCTTCCCCCAGTACTAGAGTTTTACGCTAGCATGGTTGTTGTAGGTAAAGGTAACAACCCTTCTTCCACCATGAACATATTAATCCACAACGGTACTTCCCTCACCAAATTCCCTCTTAATCCTGAATTAAACACTGCTTCTGCCCTGGAAAAGGAGTGATAGTTCTCTGCTGTGAACTTGACTATATATCCCTCCACTGTAGTATGTACCCAAAAATACACCCTCGTCAGATCGATATCCAAGTGTCTAAGTGATGCAAGGTCTGTGGGAACCTAGTCATGACAGGCTAGTGTTGTTCCTTCTGGTCGACTCTGCACTTTTAGCCTCCTTAACCAATTATACAAGTCTTCTCGGAACTTACACCAGAAGATCTTGTATCGGTCACTTGCAACCTCAGCGTATAAAATCTCTTCACTTACTTTGGAAATAAGTTGACCTCGATGAATAACATGTTCTGATATAAACTGGTCTACTCTTTTATCCCACCAATCTCGAATCTCTTTCTTAAATATCCTCGACACCATATTCCAAACTGATTCTTATAACTTCAGTTCCTGCCAACAGAACCATTTGTTGGCACAAAATTGACATCGGGGAAAGACCCTAGGTTCAGGAACAAGGGGACAACAATAGTTCGTTGTAATCTAGGACAATGTCAACATTTTCACCTTACCCTGAGGGATAAGGAGTCTCACCTGAGGCATGTTACGACAGAAACTAAGAAGGCTTTAGTATAATGTCAAGGATATCTTAACCATTACTCTATATGTAGCCTAATGCATATATTCAGTCTAACAGCATATCAACATGTTGATCAATCTAACATGAGAATATACTCGCAACATATTAAAACTTTTAGTGGGTCCATGAATCATAACCAAATACACACATAATACAAAGTAACCAGTCTAATTTCTCATTTATATTAATCCAACAGATTGTTCATTACACTATACATTCGGCCTCATCCATAGACAAATACATAAAATACTAGACTTATAGAACATCGTGAATCTTAATAGACCTCAATATTAGCTTCCCTACTACTACTCTGGCCTTTAGGTAAAATACTTTGGTAGCTCACACCCTCCTCGCTATTCATCCTTAACCAAAACTATTCAACCCTCCCCTCCTTGTGATGTCCTCCTTTTGTATGTTGTTCTATTGTTTGCACTACCAATTATATTCAACTATCTCTTTCCTCGGATGTCTCTCGTCTACCTTGTCAACTCAGTTGCCCCTTCTTTTTGCTAACACCTTGCCACAATCGTCCCACAACTTCTTGTTCTTGTTTCCCTTCCCAACTGTCTTCTCTGCAACTTGACCATTGTTGCCGCCACATGTTTTCCCTTCTTCGTATCCTCAAAATATTTCAAAATTCAAAACAAAGGCCCCAACAATTATGCCACATGGGACACGTATTTGTTCCTTCAAGTGAGCATGCCAAGATGATTTGGGAAGAGCACTTGTTGGCTTAATGGGCCCTGACCCAGGTTCAGCGTTAAGAAGCCAAGAAAATCCCTACACTACTGGCCCTTTTAGCATCAATCCATGGAGTGCGAACTAAAGTCTCACCCGAAGCAGTATGGGGGGATGTAGGAACCAAGTTTCCGCACCCTGAGATGGTTGTGATGTCAGTTTTTAGACATTTTCTTTGCCTTCACAGATCGATAAGCCCTTTAGGGCTTATCAATGTACTTCTCTTATTCATCCTTGGAGCCTCCGCGAAAGTCTCTAGTCATCCTTCACAGACCCTAAATAGATAGATCAAGTGCTTACGTGCTTCTATAATTAGTCTTACTTCTGTTTCTACCCAAATTAGCTTAAGTATTGGTTAAGTTTAACATGTATTATGGTTATCTTTGTGTAAACATATATTATGTGTTCATATGATAAAGTGAAATACATAGATTCACGCATCAATATAGCATTAATTCATAACCCCAATATTCAACATAGCATAACCACAACATTTATAACAGAAGCACAATAACGCATACACAGATGGAAAGTACACAGTAATTTTAGAATACTTCTCTTTATTGATAATTTTGATTCCCAATACAGACTTTATCCGCCCTACACACATAGCTGCAAGGTTCTGCGCACTTAGTTGCATACTTCTACCCTAGGCCTCTGCGCACTCATCTGTAGAGCCTATTCCTATGCTAAGATTCTCACTCTTAGCTCTTTACAAACTCATCAAATTCTTCTACTTCATTTTTTCTTCTACTCTACTCTACTACCCTAAACTCCTCGTAAGACCTCCTTTTTATACAATCCCATGGTCGCGGACCAAGGGCGGATCTCCAAAACCGACACAACCTATCTAGACTAAGGGCAGAAAACCCTTTTTGACTTTAGACATCTTCGCGCTATGCGACCACAAAATGTAGAGACTTCACTTTTCTTTATACAAATTTTGGGCCTTCTGCCCCAAAACTTGGGTTTTTAACCCCAAAATTGACCCCCAAGGGACTCGTTCCCAACAAGCCCCCAACACAAACATGGTGACTCACCCTTGATTCATGTGGCTGACGCGGAGATCTTGTCGCAAAGACCTTGCAGCTCGACTTGGAAAACTACTACCTAGGCGGCGCACTGTGTTGCTACCTTCTTCATCTCCTCGACCAACTACTCTGTCACTGGCCCTGCACTGTCGAAATTAATCTTCTGCTGAGTCTCCTGCAGACTAGCCAGCTTGCCTTTAATAGTGGTCGTTATCAAGTAGGCCTCATCCAACCAAGGCTTCAAGCTAGACTTCAGCATGGCTTCCTTATGTTGAGTTGCATCTACTTTCTCTTTCAATGCCTTGGCCTCCTACATCTTAGATAAACTCTACGTGATGGCGACAGTGCACGCTGTTGCTTTGACTTTGTCATAGCACTGCTACAGCTCTTTTGCTTCTGTTTCCAGTTGTTGTACCGTAGGATCTTCTTGCAGACAGGCGACTACCTCTAGCGACTGCTCGAAGAGCATGGTACTGTCCTTTACTGTGCTCTCCACCGCTGCTACCATGTCTTTCACAATGGTCTTGCGCTACTCTCTGATCTCTAGTGGAGTTGAAGGCTGGGCCTTCAACTGCAATTCTACAATTTTGAGATTCGGCACCAGCTAAACCTTTGCCAACTCTATGTGTGCATCGCGCACTCCCGCAATGAGTTTCTATTCCCGCACATCCACTAGTTCAGCCTCGGGAATGTCCAACTCCGAGACAGTCCGGCATGCTTCATCCACAACCTTGGTTATGCGTTGGTTCTTGTCTGTGAGGTTGGTCATAAGGTTAATGGTGGAGTCTCGCTACATAGCCATTTGGGCGTTGTTGACCTTCTGTTCGTTGATGATCTACAAAATGCGTTGTTCGTAGGCCCAAACTTCTGCGATCACACCGTCCGGCAAAAGGTAAAGCACCTCATTCGAAAGCGCGACCATGTTGATTCTAACTCCCTTAAGTGTGCTGATAGCAGGTCTATCAACTTCAGTCTCTGTTTTTAGTGCTCCATCCATAAACATTATTGCTCGGGGGTCCCTTGCACGTAGCATCTCAACGGCTTCTGAGGTGCCAAGGGCCAAACTAGTGGGCGTCGTGCTGGTCTGTATCTACGACGTGTGGATCTGCAGCTCGTGCAGACCTATCTAAATAGAACCCAATGCCTATTGTTGTTGCTGATCGAACTGCTACAGTAGTTCTGCGATGGCATCCTACACCATATCCCCTATATCATTCAGATCCCCCTCTGTTAGGGTGATCGAATCTAGAGATGTCTTGGTAGTCTTGGACTCCTTCCATGTCCCTACTTTTTATGGACCTCTGGTGTGCTTGATACGGAATGGAGTTGTCTCTGGATCCACTCCCCCCTACTCCATCTATTCATCCTCTTCTTCCTCTATATCTGGTGAAGGTGACTTCTGACCTTTGTCAGAGTCGCACTCCTCTTCTCCTGCCTACCCACTCGACTACTACGCAGTAGCGCACTCCACCTTGGCCCTATCATTGGCCTCCTTTCTCCTTTTTGCGGCTAGTTGTTCCACCTTCAACTTGTCTTCTTCCTTCTTCCACTACTTGGCGATCTTGCTAGATCTCGCCGTCGAATCCATGGCATTGCGCCAATCTATCAGCCAGCAATCAACGATGGATGCAATTGCATCATCAGTGGCCAAGTATGGCAGGTCATGCCATTTCTGCTCAGGGTCCTTCTGCGCTCATATTGACACATGGTGGAATTCAACCTTGAATTCCACGTATTCCTGTAACTTCTCAAAATTTGTAGGTGTCAATCGCAGCTTGTGGTTGATGGCCATATGTATGCTCATTTCCATCAAGATCCAAAAGATCTTGTTGTCCTTTATCCACTAAGGATCCTTCATCACCCACACCAAAGCGAACTTCAATGCCTCTAGTAGGTCCAGTGCGACTGGATGGAACTGGCTATCTTCAGGTAGCTCCCATGCAACTAGCGCTCTAGACAGCAATAGCCATGCATAGAGAAAAGTCTTATTGTGATCTTGTGCCTCGCGGAAATTCGTGAGGAACTCACCGCAGAGGTAGCATGCCCAGTTAGATTGAACTCCCTCCACACACTGAGCTACCAAAGCTATCACTAGTGTCGGAACTTCATCTACACGACACTTTTGCATCACCTTCCCTGCTAAGATTTGCATTTCCACTTTGATCGTAGGGTCACAGATGCTCGAAATGGCATAGTTGCGCGACTTCTTTACCAACTTGAATTTTTCGTTCATCGCCTCGGTAAGTACATGCTCGTCGGCCTTTCCACCAAATGCCATGGCTAAATTTTCTCCTGTGTATGGTAGCCAAGTGATCCTATGGATTAGGATGTCTATGATGGTTATCGGCTCCTCCAACCACAGACACATGTCGTACACCAAACACAGCAGCTGCCTCATCACTACCAGTGTGATAGGTGCGCGGTTGTAATGTGGTGCCCATAGTAGGTTTAGCAGGCCTGCGTTGTCCACACCTTTCAGCCACTTCCTCAGCTCCAACGCAGTTACTCTAGTGTTTTTGTGGCAGAACCAGTGCATAAGTTGTTCTGTCTCTAAATGAGGGAAGCGCTCCATGTTTGCTAACTCCTAGTCCTCCAACTTCAAAAGGGGGACACACCCCAAGCGCGACCCCTCAAAGATGATTAGGTCCAGCAGGAGGGGTGTGTGCAGGGTGACTTTACTCTCATCAATCTCTTTGGGCACCTTCATCTTGCCCCTGTGCAAAGGAATGTATTCAGGTAGCTTAGATATGGGGTCCGACCCCTCAATTTCAATGGTCTTTGTTTCCACCAGAATATCCTCATCATCCATGGGGATTTCTTCGGCCTCTTCTTCAAGCTCTAGGTCAATCATTTTGGCCTTTTCTTGCGCATGGGTTTTCCCAACTGTGGGTGCCTCCTAGGTGATGCACGCACTAGCGGCGGCATTTTATGCTTGTCCTTCTTTGCTTTTGGCCGCTCCTAGGTCAGCGTAGGCCTTGACCGGGGTGTCTTGGGAGTTTTAGGCACTTTTGTTGGTACTTCCGCAAGGGAAACTTACAGGGCAGCTCCCTCTGCTGCCATTGCCACCTCTGGAACAGCTCCCTCAGTTGTCACTGCTTCAGTGCCCATAGCTTCTATGGGCATCGACACGATGTTATGAAACAACTCTTGTGTCACCTGTGGCAATGTCTCAAATACGGAACTTGCTAGCAAAACTTCAAAGGTTTCACGGTTCATGTGCACTTGAGAGCTCAGCAACTCAATTCTCAAAATTCGAAGTGTTTTTCTCTTGGCAGCCACCTGCAATTTATAGGTACTTTCAAATTCAAAACCAACCGTTCCCCCCAAAATCGGTTCATTAATGTTAGATTGGTGCCAGATTTTCAAAGATCTAGTCCATAAATTTTGACTTAAATGCCCCCCCTAGCTCCCTTTAACCATTTTTTCATCGTCAAATCATGAAGAGTGACTTTAACAATCACTTTTCGACTATCCTGCGCAGTTTTTCCCTTGGTAGTGTATCTCCCTATGCGCTTATGTGGGATTTGTGACATATCTTTGTTCCACACAGTTCCTCGATCATGTATCTCTCTGACCCGGGCAGTGTAGTTTATAGTCCCCCGCTTCCTTCCAGCTGCGTGGAGCACTAAGACTGTGCTTCCCTCATATAGTGACCTAGCTAGATCATCGGTGTATGGATTCAATTGGTTACCATTCACCTTCCCTGGGAAGGTTTCTCCATTCAATTTAACCAGTTGAACTTCTCCACCATCGGTAATCTCCTTGATGAAATATGGCCCTAGCTAGTGCATCCTAAATTTCCCTAGAAATTTAGCAAATTTACTGTCATATAACAAGACCAATCATTTACCTTGAAGGTGTGTAGTTTGATATGCTGATCGTGCCATGCCTTTTCTCGCTCCTTTTGAACTTGTTAATGAAATCCAACTAGAAATCGGTCCTCCTCAAGCTCTGCTAGCTACACGAGTCTCTCTTCCAGGGCTCTGTGGTCTGCCATTCATGTGAGTGTCGCTATGCATAGACTAGGTACAATGTATTCCATTGGCATCACAGCTTCTATGCCATACATGAGTCTGAAAGGCATTTTCCCAGTCAACTTCTTGCAATTCGTTCTGTAGGCCCATAGAACCGCGGGTATGCGCATATCCTAGTCATTTTTCTAAGCATTGTAGACCTTCATCAGTGCTCTCTACAGTATCTTATTGAATGCTTCCACCGTCCCATTAGCATGCAAATGATAAGGCATACTTTTCTGATGATACACCTGAAATTCTTATGTCAACGCGCTGATTGTTTCATTAAGAAAGTGTGTATCGCGATCGCTCATCAAGATCTTTGGATAGCCAAATCGTGTCAACACATATTCAAAAATTCACTTTGTTGTTGTCGCGCATGTACACTACTTCGTAGATTGCGCCTCCACCCACCTGGTCAAATACTCAATCGCGATGATGATGTATCGCGCACCTGTCTTCTTTCCTTGAGGCTGAATTGGACCCACAAAGTCAATCACCCATTTCTCGAATGATTGTAACTTCACCTACGGCATCAGAGGAAGTTCATCCCTCCACGACAACCTATGATTCCTTTGATATGTGTCACATGCCCTACAATATGCTTTTGAATCCTTATGCAGGGTTGGCCACCACAACCCAACACGTAGAACCTTCCGCGTTGTTTCTTTGCCTACATAATGTCCTCTTGTAGCTCCTCCATGAGCCTCAGTGAGGATGTTGCTTTGTTCAAAGTCAGGCACATAACGTCGCAATATTTCGTCTAACCCCATTTTGTACAAGTGCCCTGCGATGATAGAAAATTTGGTTGTGCGCACTACTAGTTCCTTCTTCTATTGACTTGTATAACCTTCCAGAGTCGATCCTGTCATTGGGAAGTGGATGATATCTTCAAAGTGACTGTATGTGACATGTATCGCAAAGAGTTGCAAGTCAAGTAGTCGTTCCTCTAAATTAGTAGGTTCCTCTCTTATTTCAATGCACGACAGATGATCAGGTCCCGCATTCAGTCATCCTAGCTTCACAATAACTTCAAAGTTGTACTCCTGGAACAACAATAGCCACCTCCATATTTCCCCCCCAACACAGGCTTGTTGACCAAGTACTTCAACGTGGAATGATCTATATACATCTTAAAGTGTTCGCCCAACAAATAGTGCCTGAACTTCTGGAGCATGTACACCATAGAAAATCCTTTGCACTCTGTCATCGAATAATTTTTCTCTGCTTTAGACAGCTTCCTACTTGCAAACGCTATAGGGTGATCTAGTTCTCCCCCATCGGCCTATGTCAACACGGTCCCCAGCGCAATACATGATGCATCCACATACACATGAAATTCCTTCTTCTAGTCTAGGAAGACTAGGATTGGCGCGGTGACCATTTTCTCTTTCAGCACGTCCAAGCTCTTCTGACATTCATCATTCCAACAGAATGTAGCATCCTTTTTCAAAAATTTCTCCATAGGCGCGGTGATCTGGGCATAGCTCTTGATGAACTTCTGATAGTATCCAATATGCCCTAGGTTTGCGCGCAACTGTTTCACATTCCTTGGTGCCTCCAAGTTGATTATCACCACGATCTTCGCAGGTTCTACCATCAATCCATGTCTGCATACCACATGACCCAGTAGGATCCCAAAAGGGACACAAAACAGACACTTCTTGAAATTGAGCGCGATCTGGTATCTCCAACATGTATCTAGCATCAAGCGCAAACTTACCGCATGGCACTTGACCAATCCAAACACTATCCAATCGTCAAAGAATACCTCTAGAAATTTATGAATGAAGTCTTTGAATGCTGCAATGACTACTTGTGAAAAGATTATTGGCGCATTCTTCAGCCCAAAAGGCATTACGGTGTACTGAAAACATCCCCATTCAATCACGAAGGTTGTCTTACTTCTATCCTCAGGCGCGATTTTGATCTGATGGTACACAAAAAACCCATCAGTGAAAGAGTACGCTTCTTGGCCGCCTATATTATCCAGCACCTCATCAGTGAACGAGGTTGGGAAAGGATCATCAACACAAACATCATTCAATTTCCAGAGATCCGTGCATATCCCTATTTATTCTTTCTTTTTCTTTTCCTGAACCACTATCGGGCTTATCTAATCAGATTCTTCCACAAGTTCAATAATTCCTGCTGCAAGCATCTTATCTAACTCAGTGCTAACCCTTTCCTTATACAACGGATTAAGGTGGTAAGGCCTTTGTTTTACAAGTTTCACGTTTGGTTTCAGGGTGATGTTCATGACACGCAGGTCTCCTATTATTCCCTTCAAATTAGAAAACTTCGTGGGGAACAAATCTTGATATTTGCAAAGGAGCTCAACGACCTTGTCTATTACGCATCATCCCAATAGTCCCCAATATTTTCCAATTTTGGCTTTGCCTCTATGCTGATGTTGACCTGCCTAGTTTTCAGTAGTGCAATTATGTCTAGATCCTCTATCTGTTGACCTTCAACCTCGCAGTGACCCTTGGTTTCCTAAATATTAATCTTTTTGGGATCCTTGTATTCTTCTTCAGTGGTCACGTTATAGCATTCATGTGCATGGTTCAGTTGGGTAGTCCAATTAGGTTGAATCAAGTCCAAGGGATCCTGTGATACCCTAAATATCACTGCTTTAACCTCCTGTAGCATCACGTCAATATAGTCAAACCCATCCTCAAAGTTGAACATCATCATAAACCCCTAGTGCAAGATGTCCCATTCTTCAGTTCCATGGCGAAGATCTATTTCCAAATACCAAATCATTGGTATGACATCTAGGTATGACAAAATAGATGCACCCATTCAAGTTGGGGCTCTGCTCCATAAGCATTAATCCATTTGGCCAGGTGATCACACGGATCATCCCTTCCATCATACTTGTCTATCGTCTACACTTTCATCTATCGAAAATGTAGTCTCATCATCCTCCTATAGTCACGCCAATCACTGAAATTATCCTTGTGTGTACCCCACCATCTTGCGGGCATACCGCGTAGTACCCAGTCCAAGTCCTGGAAGCAATTCTTCTCTGACACATCTCTCTCAAATGCATCCACAAAGAAATCAACATCAATTAGCCCATCATAGTGAGGCAGATTCCTTACTTCTAATGACACGCAGTGCAATGACTTGGTCATCATATTACAACACAGTGTAGATACTTCATGCAGTTGTTTATGCCAGTGCTCTATTTCTTCATCTGAATCTGATGTGTAGGAGCTCTCGCAGTCCCATGCGATATGCCCGTCTGCTGTCACATTTACCCAATACTAGTCTTGCGTCGTTATCTTGTAAATCTGGTCCAAATCATCATCACTTCCATAATCACGGACTAGTTTTGTATAGCGCGGTCCTTCTGCAAGATCCAGCGGCACCACTTCGTGGAGCGACTTATTTTCAGATATCATCTTTCGCTTCTTTAGGTTGATTACCCGATTCATGTCAGTGGCCCAATCGATTCCAAGGAGCGCAGGGTAGGGATTTCTATCATCCACAATCTCTAGCCTTCGATGTCAACTGTCACCCCTTGCAGCCTGCCCATTAGGATAATTTTCTTTTGATTTTCCATCCTTAATTGGATTGGAGACCACTAGACTACCCATTCTTTCCCATGTTTTCTTTGGCGAAACATTCGCATCGGACCCCAGATCCAAGATAACTTTGTCCATTTCATAGTCCCCTATCTGCACGGTGAGCCTCATCTCACTCCCAGTCCTTGCCTTATCCTTTCCAAGATTTATGACTACGCGCAGTTCACCAATAGTGTCATCCTTGCTAGCACACCAATTGATTAGTTCCTATAGGCCCTTCATAGCCTTACTATCATGGAGCAATTTCATGCAGGTCTCCAAGAACGTGGTAATCATGGATGGGTCCATTTCTTCAACTGGTTTCTCCTAACTTCCTAAGGTAGAGGCCTCAGTGAAGCTTTTCTTTACTTCCATAATTGTTGCTTTTGCTTGCTCCAAATCAAATCCAGTCTCCTTTTTTGGTGCTCTATGGACCCATTCACCTTCTATAGGTTGCTTCCCTTTATCCTCCCTAGTCGTCTTTCCACTCCGCAGCATAATGTTTACCTTAGGGTCTTTCTCGCGAGACTCAACCCTCATCATCTGGAGTTTCTGCGGAGGCTGCACCCCCTTTTCACAAATCTTAGCCAACAATATAGGGCAATCCTCAATCTCATGGTCAAACTGAGTACAGTAGCAGCATGACAATCACGTCGAATTCAAACAGTCTCTCGCGTAGTGTCCTGATCCTCCACAATTGTAACAAATAAGCTGCCCTCGGCTTCTACCATCCCCCCCTCCACCTCAGCCTCGGTCGTGCCACTGATATCCACCTCATGTTCCCCCAATGCCTTGGTCTGAAGGTTGTGTTCCTGGTTGCACCCTGTATACAGGTGTCTTGTCCATCATTAATTCGTAACTACAACATGTGCACTCGTCATGACCTACTGATTGACAGAAATTGCAGAAGAGTTGTTGTGGTGTCTGAAATAATTTCTGCAGCAAATGGCAATTGTCAATCGCATGTTTCCCAACAACCTGGCATATAGCACACCATAGCGCGGGCCCTGCACTTGCCCCTGCTGTAATCTCCAACCATAGAGGCATTGGTCCCCTTGCTACAACATAGTTCACAAAGAGTAGACAGTGATCCTTGTTATGCCCCTGACCTTTGCATTTTAGGCACCAAATTTCTTCGCGCACCTTTGGTTGAGTTGCTCTGTCCTTCTTCAGACTTTGCATTTTGAGGCAAAGGTTCTACAACTGCGCATGAATCTATTGAACCCCCAGATTAGCATCCTGCATTGGTGTCTCATGCAGCCTCATTGCAATTTCCATATCTTCTACCTGGGTCCCAATCTTCTATTGTGATAGTGCAACCCTTAGGTGGGGCAAGAGCAAGGCCACGAACCATTCGTGATGTTGCCCATCAGTTAGGTTCATGTTGGCTTCACAGCTCATACACTTCAATCTTTGATCCAAATCCCAGGGTGTCTCCCCGGGCTTCACCATTATCTCCTTGAATCCCACAATTGATTGTGCTTGAGGCTTAGGTCTACTGAATTCTTTATTCAGCGTAGCTTGGATATTTGCCAACGCAGACGTTGGGTTATCGGTATTGTACTTAATGTACCACGTTAGCACGTGATCCTGCAAAGCACTATCCAGTGTGGCTTTCTTCATTTGGCCATCCATGATACCCTGAGCTTCCCACACAACCTTCACGATGAACTAAAACTGGTCAGGATCTTCATTCCCTATGCCCTTGAATATAGGTAGCTTTACGGAGTTTGCCATGTTGAACAGTGGTGGAGGTGGAAATGGTGTGGGTGATGGGGTGAGTGGTGGAGGTGAGGATAGAGGCGATGTGGATGGGTGGGACAAGGATGGGCATGGTGTAGGTATTCACAGGAACCCTTGTCTTATCAGCTGAATAGCACTCAATGGAAAAGATTGCACTACTCCTTTGTCATCACTCAAAGGAGGTTCAATTAGCAGGCTATACTCAGGACATTTTCTTCCTCTGTCCCTGAAAGGCCTTCCACTTCGCGTAGCTCCAAACATCAAGGTAACCGCATGACCTGCTTTTCACACGAGAGCATCTTAATCCAAGTATTTAGTGACTTTAAATACTTACCTCGCGGTCCTTTAAAGAAACGATGCTCTGCTTCGTTGTAACTAACAGAAGTATCGACCGCAAACTCTGTCGCAAATCCTCCTATGATGCGGTCGAGCCAATGGATGACAGCATGCGCAATATTATCTTTAGAGGCTTCCAATCTCTATACTACCTCCGGTGTCCAAACAATCGGTTTATCAAGATTCCACCTTCCTTTGTCATCTGCCAACTTTGCAATCCACTCCTATAACTCAACTGGGAAGGAACAGAAGAAGATATCGTGTATCTCTATGTACAGATATCTTTCCAGCCACTGTTCTTTCCTCAATCATGGATTCTTGTTCTCTTGCACCGTGAATTTTTGGATCTTTCTATCCAACCAGTTTTCGATCTCTTTCTTAGTTGGATTCCAATGATACGACATCACACATCTCGTTAGGCAGATCTTGGTCCCAGCAATGGAACCATTTGTTGGCCTGATGGGCTCCGACCCAGGTTCAGCATTAAGTAGCCAAGAAAATCCCTACACTACTAGCCCTTTCAGCATCAATCTACAGAGTTCGACCTGAAATCTCACCCGAAGCAGTATGGGGGGATGCAGGAACCAAGTTTCCGCACCCTAAGATGGTTGTGATGTTGGTTTTTAGACCTTCACTCTGCCTTTGCGCAAATCAATAAGCCCTTTAGGGCTTATCAATGTACTTCTCATATTCATCCTTGAAGCCTCCATGAAAGTCTATGGTCATCCTTCATGGACCCTAAATAGATAGATCAGGTGCTTACGCGCTTCTGTAATTAGTATTACTTCTGTGTCTACCTAGATTAGCTTAAGTATTGGTTAAATTTAACATGTATTACGGTTATCTTTGGGTAAACATATATTATTACTTGAGTTCATATAAAAAAGTGAAATACATAGATTCACGCATCAATATAGCATTAATTCATAATATTCAACATAGCATAACCGCAACATTTATAACAAAAGTACAATAACGTATACACAGATGGAAAGTACACAGTAATTTTAGAATACTTCTCTTTATTGATGATTTGGATTCCCAATACAGACTTTATCCACCCTGTGCACATAGTTGCAGGGGTCTGTGCACTCAGCTGCGGACTTCTACCCTAGGCCTTTATGCACTCAGCTGCAGAGCCTCTTCCTATGCTAAGACTCTCACTCTTAGCTCTTTACAAACTCATCAAGTACTTCTACTTCATTTTTTCTTCTACTCTACTCTACTCTACTTTACTCTACTCTACTACCCTAAACTCCTCTTAAGACCTCCTTTTTATACAATCCCATGGTCTGCGGACCAAGGGCGGATCTCCAAAATTGACACAAACTATCTAGACTAAGGGCGGAAAACCCTTTTTGACTTTAGATATCTTTGATGAGCCTTGGTATTGCAACAAGACTGCTACAACTCCCAAGGCTACCGACTTTAATTATCAACCCGAGGTTTGTACAAAATTAAGAGGTATCGACACTATATGTGTAGCATACAATGTGTCCTTCCTTTTCTCTCATGATGTATTGGAGTGCATGTACTGAATTCAAATCCTAAACTAATTGCAGAAAATGAAATGCTCGAATTGGAACCTTAACCTATTGAGAGAAAGAAAGTACAAGGAAAGAGACTAAAATCAAATGCTAAAACACACCATTTTCTAACTAACTGCTAAGAGGCTTTTCTTAAAAAGAATGCTAAGTTAACATTTATGTAATCCTACTATCCTAAGCATGCATATTCAAACCATCAAACCTTCTACTGTTGTGCATGTAAATGAATAAAATAAATATATTTTTCTTTTTGTCTTTTTTCATGTGTGTGAAAGCTAATCTCTTTTGGTGATGTAGCAGGTGGCTTGGAGATTATGGTGGATGGCTGGAAGGCTTGGGACACCCTTAGGTTACCTTGTGTGGCTTCCTGGAGGTTTTCCCTCAATTCGGCCTCAAAACAGGCCACTAAAATAAAACCCACAGGATGTACTAAAAGCCTACAAGATCCCCTGAAAACCTATAGGATACAGCTGATAGAAAAACGATGGGTGATGGAGGTGATGGAAGGCTTAGGGAAGGTGGTTGGTGGATGGAATGGAGTGATAAAATTCCTAGGATCACTCAAAACTCAAAACCAAAGTTGGGAGATGGATGGATTTGCTCAAAAAGCTTGGAGAAGTTTCCTTCTGAAATGATGAAATTGGTGAGGGTTTAATTACCAACCAAATCAAATCCAAATTGGATGGGACAATTTTTTTTATTAACTAGGATGTCTTAGGACCCTATTCCAAGTGGAATCACTCAAAAAGACCTGTGTTAACCCTTGCAAAATAAATAAAAAAACATTACTAATCGAAAATCTAGAAATTTGAGAACTAATGAGCTAGTAAATCTAAAAAATACCTAACCAAATCAAGTGAAAATATAATGGGGAAATTTTTGTTATGAACTAGAATTTTTTTGTGATCTAATGCAAGTGGAACCAACTGGGTTGAAGCTTGTTAGCATGCTCTAAAAAATAACAGAAATTTACTTTTATTTGTTAAAAAGGAGGTCCAACAATCTAGATTTGGGAATAAGAAGACTAATCCAAGCAACTAAATGATTATTATGAACTTCCAAAGGTTTTCCAAATATGAAATAATGCTTGTGATCCTGCAAAATAACTTACATCAACCATTTAACTCAATACTACAACAATATTTCATTAATACTAAATGCAGAAATAGAAAGAAATAAAAACTAGAGATGCATGTGAATAAGCAATGAAAAGAAGGAAAGAAAATGATACAAAAGGGCTCTAAGGTTCATGGGATGGCTAAGCCCAAGGAAACTCAAAGACCTATGGAGGAGAACAAGATTTAGAAGCTGAACATGACACCAATCTTCATTATTTTCATCAATAAAATTACATCCCTCCAAGAAAATACAATGGAGCTGCAAAAATACAAGCTCTCTCCACAATAACACTAATGAAAATCTATCTCCAAAGGAAAATTCAACTTGGTACTTATAAAAAATGATTATGAATCATTCCCCATGAATGGAGGAATCCTTCCCCACCAAAATCCCTTGATTAATGGATCTAGTCCCCAATACTAGGAATTTGCATTAAATGGCAAGGAACACATTCCTAGATTTTCTCAATCATTGGAGTTCCACAATATGTCCATAATTCCATAATATCTTGCTGATTTATTATTTATTATTGATCCTCTTGTAGTAGTGAACAAGTCCCTAAATTATCACCTCCTCCAAATCTTCATAATCTGCCCAATATTCTCATAATATTCCACAAAAATAAATAATATTAGGCACAAATATCCAATTATTCATAAACTTTCCTAATGAATATATTAAAGTTAAAATAAATTATCTAATGCAAAAAGAGAGGTTTAATGTGCTAA
This sequence comes from Pinus taeda, assembly GCA_000404065.3. Lineage (NCBI taxonomy): Eukaryota > Viridiplantae > Streptophyta > Pinopsida > Pinales > Pinaceae > Pinus > Pinus taeda. Next base: position 72,691 of record APFE030917712.1, read on the forward strand.
AGGATGGTCATAGGCCTTAATTTATGTTTTAATTTAGAGGCATGGGCCTTAATTTATGTCTAATTTAGAGGCCCATCAATCTTCGTGCTCCACGACCACAAAATGCGGAAACTTTACTTTTATTTATACAAACTTCGGTTCTTCTGCCCAAAACTTGGGTTTTTAACCCCAAAATCGACCCCCAGGGGACCCGTTCCCAATAGCACTACAATCAGGTCTCTGGACATTTCAGGGTAGAGAAAACAGCGGCAATGACATAGAAGTATTTTTATTGGTCGAACCTTCGATAGGATGTTGGGAAGTACATCAGATCGTACATTGTCTGCGCCATTGCCAAACTGACCATTAAAAAGAAAGGCCTATATACTCCTCTGCCTACTCCTACTCGGCCTTGGGAATTCATCTCCATGGATTGCATGTCATTCCTTCCTTCTACTAAGCATGGAAATGACTGTGTTTTTTTGGTCATCGACAAATTCTCTAAGATGGCCATTCTGGCGGCCTGCAAGAAGAGTATCACAGCAGAAGCCATTGCTAAGCTCTTCTTTGAATGATCTTGGGTACATTTTGGGATCCAACAGTCCATTATCTCAGATCGGGACAACGGGTTCCTGAGTAAATTTTGGTCAAGTCTCTAGTCGATGTTGGACACCAAGCTCACTAAGTCCACGACTTTCTACCCCCAAACTGATGGCCAAATAGAGGTCGTCAACATGATGATCATACACATTATGTGTATGTACAACTCGAAGAACTCACGCACATGGGATGAAAGTATCCCCTATGTCTAGCACATCTACAACCGAGCTCTCCATAGCTCAACTAGCCATAGTCCCTTTCAAGTGGGGTTGGAATTCCAACCACTATGTCCTATTAATGTGGCCATACAATTTGCAACTACTCAAGCAGATTCAACTCATGTCCAGTATGAAGCTCATAGGGCTAACATCTTCATTGACCACATTTAGCACATCCCCCAATAGGTCGATGACATATTGGACAGAGTCATTGCTACATACAAGAAGCGTCATGATCAGCATCAGGTGTTGCACAAGTTCTAGGTGGGTGACAAAGTTTGGTTACATTTGCAAAAGGAGTGCCTCATTGGGCCCCACTTCAAGCTTTGCCCACTCCGATATGGGCCTTACACCAGCACTAAGGTTGTAGGGGATGATGCTTTTGAGCTCAACATTCCACCATTCCTTGGCCTGCATCTAGTGTTCAATGTGTACCGCCTTTGACCATACTTTCCACCATTACTAGATACATCAGACATTGCAGAATAAATCACACCAACAGTGTTAAACCCAGACTGCATGGAATAGGCGAAAATTGATCTGATCATGGACACGCATATCAATAACACTCGCCACAGAAGATCCAAATGTATCGGGTTGTCAAAACTGGCCAATTCCTACACCAAGGCAAGTGGTTCACTAGGGATCAAGTTCAGTGAAATTTCCCCCATCTCATAGAGGCACTCAATGCAAAGGGGACCATTACTTCCAAAGGGGGGAAGACATATCCAGGTGGATATTGGTAGCCACCCACCTATGCCACTTGAACCCCTGCCATTGTTTCTTTTCAGTTTCCTTAATTGTAGCACACTTACTATCTTTGGTAGTTTTTTGTGTCCTAAACTTCTAAAGCCGTTTTGAGGGACTAAAAGATGTTTTTAGGGAAAATGGAGAGATTAGAAAAAAGTCTTAAACCAATTAATGATTTAGTTTTCGACCTACTCTTTGAGATATTTTGAACGAGGTATTATCATAGCCAATGAAGATCGTATACCAAATTTACAACCCGAGGAATTTGATGTAACAATTTACCCAAATGGGGCCCACAGTTTTGGCGCTTCATCTCCTTGTTATCACCAAGAAATTGATCATCTAACCCAATTTACTAAATGGATCGAAGTATACCATGCAAAGTCAATTTTAACCTAGTAAAATTGCTTTCACTGTGAGAAATTACTTAAGAAACCACCTTTATTAGGTAATTTATAGTTAAAACCATGAAGAATAATTAAATAAATAATTATTTATTTGATTTTCTTCTAGGAATAATTAATTTAATCACTCTTTTATTACTATTCCTTGTCAAATTTGACCCAGTCATGAAAAATAAATAGATAAATCATTATTTATCTTATGTTTCTCTAAGAATAATCAAATTTTTTTTTCCACTGGAAAAATCGTAATCTTTCATTATATGGTGAAAAATTACATATAGTATATGTTGTTCAGCATATGCGATTTGTGTCAGTATGTCCAAAATATCTACAACTCCATTCATATGAATGGTTGTGTCAAAAATCAAAAACTCATCACGCAGGATGATGTTGTATAGAGGTCATATAAACATATTTACACATTGCAAGGTGTTGTTCATAAATAAAAACTAAGCTATCTACATCATCATATATGGTCGATGGTTCTGTAAAATTTAGAAACCATCCACCTGATGGTAGATTTGATCTATATAAGGCCTGTGATAATACTAGTACTGTGTGGTACACCTCTGTTCTGGGATTATCCACTGTCCTCTTGGCAGGTGCGTGGCTTCCTTGGATAGTCCGTCGACACTGTGGTTATGGTCCTTGTAGATATGACGAACAAGGATGGTATTAAAAAGAGATTTGAAATGCAGTACCTCGTCCATAATATTTAAGAGTGTGTGTGCATGACATCTAGTATTCTTGTTGATCCAATTTATAATAATATTTGAGTCACCAAAGATCTATATATCTCTGCAGTCATGATATAAAGCAAAGTGCATAAGATGTCAAAGAGTTATAAGTTCTGCAAAATTGTTCGTTCCTACGCCAAGACCCAACTTGAATTTGAAGTAATACTATTCTAAGAGGTATAGTATGAAGCCCCCCCACATCTGTGTTGTTGAGCAGCTCCATCGAAATAAGCCCATGGGGAGGAGTAGTTTATAAGATCGGGAACAGTTGGTATGTGCAGGTGAGGTGGGGAATATTCAGGCAGTTCATGATAGGATGTAATGATTTTTGCAATAGTGGACTACCAGTTGATCGTGCCATTGTCAAAAGTCAGTTTATTTCTGGCCATCCATATCGCCCAGCATATGATCAGAGGTAAGCACGACAGGTTTGTTCCTGCATGTGCTCTGTTCCAGGCTTCCCAAGTTGCTAATATGTTGTCACCTTCCCATGTTCCCGTGAACCTGATCTTAGCAGCCACATCTTTCCAAATTTGTTTAGTTGTGTTGCAGGAGAGGAACAGATGCTCAGTCGATTTGGTGCTTTGTTTGCAAAGTATGCACTAATGAGGACCATACATGGATCTGTGCATAAGAAAGTCCCCTGTAGGAACCTTATTCTAAAGGATGCACCAGAAAAAAGTTCTAGTCCGGGGAGGAGATTTTAATTGCCAAATGAGCTTCCACCATCTTTGTATGATTTCAAGTTGTTTGTCTTGAATCAGACACAGGTAGCCTTCCCTGGGAGAATAGAAACTAGATTTAGCCTTACTCCACATGAGCTCTTCTGGACCTTCCTTGATGCGGATATGAGATTTGCTCAATGCGTTAGTATATTCATTCCAAATGAGGTGCCAGTGGCAAGTTAAGTTGCATGGCCAATTTCCAAGCTTGAGAAAGAATGCATGAATTCTCATTTTCCACAATACGGGAAATTAATTTTATGTTCTGTTGGTTAAGTAATAGGGTAAGCTCTCGTGGAAGGAAACATCTACCCCCTCCTCCGGTCCATGGGTCCATCCCAATGCGAGCACTAGTTCTTGCATTGATTCTCCAAGTAAGGTGACTGCAGATGAGGGGGAGTGAGCACAATAGAGCCTTCCAAACCAATGATATGCCTGTCCTATTCCAACCAGGCAATCTTATCCAATCCATAACTTGGAGGGGCCAGATGTATTTGTGATAAGAAATGGATGTCCAGAGATTATGCTTGGTAAGTAATGACCATCCCATTTTTGCAGCCAAAGCATGTACAAAAGAGGGTAGATCTTTAAGGCCCCATCTTCCCCACTTTTTTGGCAGAGAAATTTTGTCCCAGCTTATCCAAGCAAAGACTCGTTTGTCTTGTCCTCCATTCCAAAGGTATCTGCTGTAGATTTTCTTGAGACGGGCCAGTATGCTTCTAGGAATCCAGGCTAATGCCATCCAGAATACCAGGGTAGCATCAAGGATGGATTTAATAAGCACCAGCCTTCCTGCTCTGGATAAAAAATGATGGCTCCAGTGGGATATCCTTTTCTCGAATTTGGTGATCAACCAAGTCCAATCGGTTATCTTATGTCCCAAGGGCTTGATCCAGAAAGCTAAATATTTGAAGCCCTGGTCAAGTGGTTGGGGATTATAAGGGAAGCAATGCAGGGCAAAATTGGACTCCTGAGCAGAAGTGTAAGCTTGAGAAATGGTGGATTTTGTATGATTTTCCATCATACCAGTGGCCCTGAAAAAAGTGGCAAAGATCTTTTCAAGAGCAACTGAATCACGAATACTTCCATCCAAGAGGATGAGGACATCATCCACAAACAGGAAATGAGTCAGGAAACACTGATCAGTAATCTTTAATCCTGATAATCTACCATTCTACTTTTCATGATAGATGAGTCTGCTCAGGCATTCCACGACAATCAGGAAAAGGAGGTGAGAGAGTGGACAGCCCTGCCTGAGTCCTCTTTCAACATGGAAGAAAGGAGAGGCAGAGCCATTAATGAGAAGACTATAGGTGGGAGTTGATATGCAGGCCATGATCCAAATGGTAAATAAATGGGGGAAGCCCATGTGTATAAGAAGAATTTTGATATAAAGCCAACTCACTCAGTCAAATGCCTTGGCCAGGTCAATTTTGAGGATGATACCTTTTAGTCTTCAGACTCGGATGGAATGAATGGCTTCTTGAGCAGTGCCAATGGCTACATGTATCTGGCGATCTTCGAGAAAAGAAAATTGTTTAGGAAGAATATGCTGAGATAGGATAGGTCTGATACAATTAGAAATGATTTTGGTAATGATCTTGTAAAGGCAGTTGCAGAGGGAGATGGGCCGGAAATCATTAAAGGAAGCGGGGGAGTCAGTTTTAGGGATGAGAATGATAAAGGTATAGTTGATAGCATTGTACAGTCTACCTGATGATCGACATTCCTCCACAACCTGTAGCAGGTCCAGGATTAGTAAGTCATAAAAAGCCAGATAGAATTTGATTTTCCACCCATCTAGACCTGGGCTTTTGTCCTTTTTAAACCACTTTAAGACCCCTTCAAGTTCCTCCAAGATAACAAGAGAATTAAGTTCATTCGCAACATCCTCCCACACATATCTAGGGAAAAGTCCAGCCACTTGAATAATATCTACTAGATTGGCTTCTTGGGGAGATCTAAACAGATTCTGGAAGTGGGAGGTGCCCAATCTGGATAAATTTTGGAAATTGTTAGCTTGCTCTCCATTAGGTAGAGGCATTTTCCAAATAGTATTTGTAGTCTTCCTTCCCTTTGCAAATTTTTGGTAAAACTTAGTGTTTTCATCTCCTGCCTTTAACCATATAGCCCTACTCTTCAGTCTCCATGATTCTTCTCTCTCCTTAAGAATCTTGTCTTTCTGCCTTTCAAGCTCAATCAACTTTGCTTTATCTTCTGCTGAGGTAAAGCCAAGATTTTTTTCATCCAATAAATTGTTCAACTCAGCTTCAATGGCTGTAATCGACTGTTCATCCGTCTCCTTTGCCCATGCCATTGTTAAGTGTTTAAGCTGAGATAAGTTGTGGCAGAAGCCTTCAGTCGCTGATCTATGATTTGTAATTGGGTGGGAGGTCCAAAAGTCCTTGACTAAACATGTATATCCCGCATCTTGTATCCATACATGATTGAATTTGAAGGGGGCCTTTGGCTTGGCATCAGGTCCAAGAATCTCCAGGAAAATAAGAGAATGATCTGATATTCCCCCTGACCCCACCCATTGTCTGTATCTGGATAGTCTTTGAAGCAAGGGAATTTTGACCAGGAATCTGTCAAGCCTTCTAGCTAGGGCTGCTTCCCCTACTTTTCGGTTTCTCCACGTGGGCATAGGCTTGTTCATGGGGACATCTGTAAGATTGTGCTGGTCCAGAATTTCCTTAAAGAAATCAGACATGGGGTCAACTTGGGCTTGTGATCCCCATGATTCCCCATATCCTATGGAGAAATTTAGATCACCCCCTATGATTACCTGATCCACAAATGTAATATTAGATTGTAGAAAGAACTACTAGAAATCTTATCTCCACTGGAAAGGGCCATATATATTGATGATTCTCAAGGTTACTCCAAGCTTAGCCGAGAAAAGATCCATTCCAATAAATCCCACTCCTCCCCAAGTGGTAGATACATTGATGGATCGAGGATTATATCCTATGGCTAAACCCCCAGATCTACCTATGGCATCGAGGGCATGGAAGTGCCACCCAGGTTTGATGGTGGTTAGGGTTTTCTCAATAGAAACAACATTGCCCAAGGTCTCCTACAGCATTATAATATATGTCAGCTCATTTTCAATCAGCCTCTGCATGGCTACCTTTTTGGAGGTACTAGCCACACCTCTGCGGTTAAAGGAGAGGCATTTAATGGTGGAACTCCTACCGGGGTATGCAGTGCTCTAAGAACCCCTTCCATGGTGGATTGCTTGCCAGAGGCAACTTCGGCTCCGGATTTCTGTATGGCTTTTGATAGGAATGATTTACGCCCTCGGGAGGATTGTGAAGAAGGTCCAGGGTAGGATAGACCTAGACCATATTGAGAGTCAGGACTGGGTATGTGCTGAGAGCGAAGATTGTAAGAATGAGGCATTACCGAATGGGAGATGGTCGAAACCCCGGATGAGGTTGGGGACGGAAAAATGGTAGGGGAGGAAGAGGTGATGATGGGTGGAGGGACGAGTATCTCGCAAGTGATTTCAGGTGCAAGGGGTGAAGATAAATCCAAAGATGAAACAACGGAATGAGACAATGAAGATAAATGATAGGAAAGAGGAAAGAGAGGAGCAGTACCCGATTTTCATGCCAACTCCGCAGCTACAACAGCTCTTGCTCGAGTCAGAGGGGGCGAGGATGGCTTGTAGGTCTCCTCTACAACCTTTGATGATTAACCCAGGTTGATTTGTTTTGGGACCGAGATGCTGATCCGAGAAGCTGAAACTGTAGTTTTTCCCTTTTGAGGTGATGGAGATCCCAGTGGATCTGTTGGTTTCGTGAGCAAAGGGCATTCCTGGAATACGTGCCCTACCTTGTGGCACCTTCTACAGTGGAACGGAACTCCCTCATAATCCAAAATTTGTACTCTGGTTTGGTGTCTCCACTTCAGGGTAATCTTCTCTTCCAGGCCTTCCCTTGTGTCCAAATGTACTAGAATTCTTGCCAGCTTATAGTTTTTTGGCTGTACATAGGTCTTATCAAATTCCAAGATAAGTACCAAGGGCATTCCCAATCCTAATAAACACTGCTTCAAACTAGAATTGTAGAGGAAGGCTTGGTAATCGCACCCATATAGGTCCTACTACAATTTTCTCCCATTCTGGATCGAAAAGTGGTGACCAGCGCTTGAGGAGGACAGGAGCCATCTCTATATGCCAGTATTTCGCAAGTATCAGATCAGTATAGTCTGCCTTAGAAAAATTTAGTGCAAACCAACGTCTAGCTAGGCTCTGAACCTCTAGAAGTTCTTGTAGCATGCCTCCCCGGATTTCTTTTACCCAATTAGTGAGCCTGGTCGCTGAGTATGCTCTTCCTCTAACATGCCCAACCAGAACCTTGTTGGCCTTATCCACCACCTTGCCCATTGGGATATCTTCGCCAAATGTAATGGTGAGGTTCTTTGCTGAAGATTTCATGCACTTGACCTTTCTCTTCCCTGTTCTTGGCACCGATGGGTGTTCTGTCAGCAGATCCAATCCCACATCCTTCAGAGGAGTTGCATCTTTTAACTTGATGACCGGTGAGTCGAAGCAGCCTGAGGGGAGGGTATTAGGGCTTGTAGAAGTTAGGGGAGTGGTACATGGAGGGGGCGAAGGGTTATGGGTAGGGAGCGGATCGAAAGCATGCGATGGAGGCAATATGGTGGTAAGGACATTGAGAGTGTCGAGGGATAGCAGAGGGCAATCAAGGCCTAAAGATTCCAGTGAGAGAGATCCGAAACGCAGTGGAAAGGGAGAGGTTCCAAGAAGCGAGGTAATCAGCGATGAACCCATGTTTGTCCCTCAGATAGATCCAGTGAATAATTAAGGGCCTCCTCTTTGATGTCCATCTTGTCCATTGATGGAAACCACCACCGAAACCACCGGAGGGTTAGTTTACCGTGTGCACAGGAAACGGCTGCCGACAAGTCGAAAGGAGATGATAACAGCTATCATGGGAGCCCAAAAATTACTAAGTTAAATATTGATGTTCTGTCCCTATGCAGGTGCAGGGATGCGCACACGCCACCTGCCCGCTTGCAGCCAGGTCAGAGCCCGGAACATTTTCGCTACAAATTCATATCCGCTTAACTAAAACTTCTTCTCTAAGAATAATTAATTAATCACTAATTAATTATTATTCTTTGTTAAATTTGACTAAATCCCTTAGGAATAATTAAATAAATCCTTATTTGTTTATTATTCCTTAACTAATTCCTTGAGATGATAAATAAATCATTTATTTATTTATTATTTCTAAATAAAAGTTTAAATACTTTTTCCCTCCTAAACAAATATAATAAAATATTCCAAGTGGTTATTCCAAGAATGGGATCAATAATATTTTATTATTGCTCATTATTCGAGGATAACTCGATATTTTGTTATAAATAGAAGGGTTTTCCATTCATTATTCACTTTTGATTCTTTTCATTGTTGCACTCGTTGTTGTAACTTTGATTATTTTCATTGTCACACACCATATTTTTGTTGGGTTTATGCACTATAGAAGAAAGAGACTCTACAGAAGCTGAAGACATTTGAGGATAGCCAAGAACCCATCCCATAGATGGGGACTGGTAACATTTACCTGTTCTCTTCACAGATGTTATTATAAAATTATTCTTTACATATCTGGTTTCCATTGGATAATTGGGGTTATTACACTCTCTTTCGTTGTTCAACTATGATCATAGCATAGATCAGAATTTTGGCAAGTTTTGTTTCTATCAATAGTTGTAGATCTACAATGTTTAGTAGCCATTTATATTGTTGAGATTGTTCGTCATCCACAATCTTAAGTGGGTTCTTTTCATACATCATTGAGAAGAAAACACTACGACACTCCTAGGGTTAGGTTTTTGGATGTTTAGGGTTTTCCATTGTTTCTCAATAATAAATAGGCATTTTAGCCTCATTGTGACACAGTTCAGAGGCATGTAGCCACCACATCTCTTTTGAGAGATAAACTACCATCGCCCGAGCTAGTTTACTTCTATTTCTGTTAGCATATTTGAGTTCTTTAATATTAATGAAATGAAGTTTTATTTTTGTTGCATCTCTGTGTCTACGGGTATTTATGTATTTTGTTTTGTTCCTTCATAAGTCTGAATCAATGATATCAGAGCGGTCTTCTCTTTCTCTATTTTTCTTTGCATGTCCCCAACAAGGTCAGGGTATAAGGAGTTAGGGATCAATCTCGTTGAACCTTTGCAATACCAGCCTCGCAAAACCCGATGGCCTCCCATGGCAGAAGAAAATAAAGACGATGGGGTAGGAGATCCTTTCAAAATATTGCTCGTGGAAGCCCTCGAGTGACAGATGAATGTGATGATGGATAAATTTTCCCATATCCTTCGATGGCAACCCACAAACAATGCATATTCATCCAACAACCACTCTGGAGGTTTCACTCTTTTTAAGGTACAAGTTAACTTTGATATTCCCATATTTGAGGGCCAGATAAATGCAGACGCCATAAATAAATGGTTAAATTAGTTAGAAGAATATTTTTCAGTTCATGACTTTTCCAATCACGAAAAGATTACTTTTTCACTTTTCAAATCCACCTCACACGTCAAGGACTTGTGGGAAAGTTATTTTGAATAAAATAATGAGAGGGAATCCTCATTGTTTTCCTCCACACCCACTTGGAATTATTTCCGAGACACCATCAAGGAACAATGTTACCCTGTCAGGAGCTATTATGATAAATACATAAAGTGGACCATGCTACGACAGGGAAGGAATCAATATGTTTTGGAGTTTACAAATGTTTTCCATATCCTTCGGATGAAGCTGGGTATCAAGGATTATGAGCAGCATTTTGTACTCAAGTATCGTGACTGTCTACACAAGTATGTCCAAGACAAGATAGAGTTCCTAGACATCTCCTCGCTCGGATCGGCGTACCGATACATTGTCAAGATTGAGTAGAATTTTAAACAGAAGAAGCGATACTTTGGATCTATGAATCTAAAGCAAGGAAAAGGCACCCCAAACCATGGAACAATGGAAAAAGACAAGGCGGGGGACCCAGGACAACCCATTGAAGCTGCAAACAAAGAACAACACCACGAATATGAAGAAGGACACGAGAAAATGGTGTGAGTTCCATAAGAGGTCTACTCACAACACAAGCGACTGTCGGGCCAAGCAGCCACTAGTAGTTGAGTTGAAGGCTTCTGAATCAAACGCATTTTCCAACTCTTAGTCAAAATCTGACAAGGGGAATCACAAAGGGAAGAAGATCATTGATGCAGAGCCCAGTGCCACCATGGCCACCACTAAGATGCAAAACAATGATCTTGAAGATCCAAAGGACAGGGAATGCCTCTTCCACTCAAAATGTGGGTCAAGGGATCTTCGCTACATTCATTGTCTACATCGGCAGCCAAAAGAACATCATTTCAGCAAAGATCATGAAGTGGTTGGGCCTACTAACTACATCACATCCGCAGATGTACACCATCGGGTGGCGTCACCAAGGACGAGATCTCTACATCAGCCAGTAGTGTCGCCTTCCCTATAGCATCAAGCCCTTCATGGATGAGGTATTGTGTGATGTTTCTCTTCTTGAAGTTTGTGATGTATTGATAGGAAAACCATACTTGTGGAAGAAGTATGTTGTATATGAGTATAAACCTCGCTCTGTGATTATTACTTTGGACGATAACTTGTACAGGATACTGGAGGTAGCCCCGCCTATCACCATCTCTTTGATCATTGCAAAGCAATGTAGTAAGATCATTTCGTAGACCAAGAAATTTGTTTTCCTTATGATTCGCCATCAGGGCAAGAAGAAGATTGTGGTGACATCTTGCAAACATGGATCCTTCGCACAACAGTAGTAGATGAACAAGGCCGTGAAGGAGTACAAGGACATTTTTGCCTCACCTACAGTGGTACCTCTGCACTGTCAAGTCAAGCACTCCATCGATCTAACCCTCGGCATGTCGTTACCCAACGGACCGATCTATCGACGCTCTATTTTGGAGAATGATGAGATCAAGAGGTAGATTTAGGAGTTGTTGCATAAAGGGCACATATGGCGAAGCTCATCACCCTATGGGAACCCAATTGTAATTGTACAGAAGAAGGACAAGACTTGGAGACTCTGTATTGACTATCAAGCATTGAATAAGATCATTGTCTAGAATAGGTACCCAATCCCACAGATTGATGAACTTCTGGACCAGCTCAAGGAGACCGAATATTTCAGCAAGTTTGACTTGAATTCTAGTTATCACCAGGTGCCTATTGAACCCTCTGATGTGTGGAAGACTGCCTTCAAATCCAAGGATGACCTTTTCGAATGGTTGGTCATGCCTTTTGGGTTGACAAATGCCCCCGCAACCTTCATAAGATTGATGGATGACATCTTACGAGCCTTCACTAATTCATTCGTTGTGGTTTATTTAGATGACATCTTGATCTTTAGCCAGAGTTGGGAAGAACACCTCCACCATATTCGACAAGTCCTTCAAACCCTGCGACAACATAAGTTGTGTGACAATTTGGAGAAATGCATTTTTGGCATGACCCAGGTTCAATATATGGGGTACATCATTGATGAGCAGGGTGCGCATGTGGACCCAGCCAAGATACAAGTCATTCGGGATTGGCCAGCCCCAAACACTCTAATAGAGCTTTGCATCTTTTTGGGTCTTCCCAATTTCTATCGCCAGAAAAGTCCCAACCAATCTACAATATTGTTTTTGGCCTCCTCTTTGAGATATTCGAAATGAGGTTTTATCATAGCCAAACGGAGATCGTATGCCAAATTTACGACCCTGGGAAGTTGATGTACCAATTTACCCAAACGGGGTCCATAGTTTTGACGCTTCATCTCCTAGGGTTAGGTTTTTGGATGTTTAGGGTTTTCCATTGTTTCTCAACAATAAATAGGCCTTTGAGCCTCATTGTAAGAAAGTTGAGAGGCATGTAGGTGCTACATCCCTTCTCAGAGATAAGATACCATCGCCCAAGCTAGTTCAGTTTTATTTCTGTAAGCATATTTTAGTTCTTTGATATTAATGAAATGAAGTTTTATTTCTATTACATCTCTGTGTATATGGGTATTTTTGTATTTTTTTGTGTTCCTGCATAAGTCTGGATCATTCAAGGGAGGAGCAAGCATAAAAACTAATAATAAGGAAATAGGAATGCGAGAGGAAAGAAAGAAGGAGGGGGGGAATCGTAAGATGACACAAGATGGCATAAGAAAACGAAGTTGCTCCACAAGATTACCCATGGGTGATGCAATTTAAAGTAAATAGAAGGTCATAAGTGGGAACGAAATCCTTGTTGTGGGCCTTAGCACCTGGAAAGCAGACGAGGTTGCTACAGATGTTTCCTTCAATGCCATAGTGTAGGTAATGGACCTTGGAACTTTAATTAAAGTGAAAAATTTATTAGAATATTATGTTATTATACAATTGGGCATTGCAAGATGATTACTGCCATACTGATACTAAACCACATGGCCTTGAGGATGAGGCAATGATTTTTCTTTGGGATTCTAGGATTATTGAGCAAAAAATATAGGTTCATTCATTTTTTTAGGAAAATGAATTTCTTCAATAGGCTTGCATGGTTGATTGCTTGGTTGTGTTTTGTAGGATGGCTGTGGATTAAGAGTTTCCATGGATGCAGGCATTAATAAGAAGGATCTGATTGTGGTATCCAAGCTTTGGTAGGTATTATGTTTTAACATTTTATATCTTCTCTACTTCACATTTTAGATTGATCTCCTATTTACCACATAAGACACTTTTAAACTATGATTAGCTAACTTGTTTTTAAACAACATCCTTCACCTTTATCTAATGGGTTTTTCATTCTCTTTCCTATTTGGGAGTTGGACAGGTGCACTAATATGTCTATGAACAAAGTCAAGGTTCCTCTTTATAGGTATCTTAATGACCTACAACTTGACTATATTAATATTTACCTAGTCTGTAACCCTCATGCTTAAAGTGCAATAATATTATTTTACTTCATAGATTTCACATCTCTTATTTATGTGGTCTATTTGACCCACTTGGTTTATATAAAAATACTAATTAAAAAATTCTCGTGTAAAAACTATCTATCATATCAAATGAGAAATCAAGTTTTATTAGGAGTCCTCTTAACCAACAAAATCAACATCAAATGAGAAATTGAATTTAATCGTGATTCCTGTAAAACCAATTAAAAATGACTGATTTGATTTTATCTTTCTAGAAATTTCATAGGCTACATATCAAGAGAGGATGTCTTGACTTGATTCTTTAGTCAGGGTTCCTCCTTATAGGTATCTTAATGACCTACAACTTGACTATCTTGATATTTACTTAGTATGTAACCCTCATGCTTAAAGTGCAGTAATATTATTTTACTTCATAGATTTCTCATCTCTTATTTACGTGGTCTGTTTGACCCACTTGGGTTATATAAAAATACTAATTAAAAAATTCTTGTGTAAAAACTATCTATCATATCAAATGAGAAATCAAGTTTTATTAGGAGTCCTCTTAACCAAGAAAATCAACATCAAATAAGAAATTGAATTTAATCGTGATTCCTCTAAAACCAATTAAAAATGACTGATTTGATTTTATCTTTCTAGAAATTTCATAGTCTACATATCAAGAGAGGATGTCTTGACTTGATTCTTTTGTTTATCATCTTCTTTTTCAAATCCATTGACCATTTCACCTGAGAGAAGGGGAAAGCACGCCTCCCAAAGTTGGTAATGTGTTAGATTTAGACATGGAGGGTGTATGGAGGGAAATGGAAAATTTGGTAGCCAAAAAAAAGGTTCGAGAAATTGGGATACGTAATTTCACAATAAAAAAGTTGGAATCTCTACTGAACTATGCAAAAGAATTTCCTTTTGTATGCCAGGTGCCATAACACTTGTATACAAAGTTCTCTTCCTTGTGCATATTTTACAGCCCCTTTCAAATAATATGGATGTCACTTATACATGATATTTATGCAAAATTTATGGCACATGCAGGTAGATTTTCCAAGTGACCAGAATGAAATAGTGGCTTTTCACGAAGAGATGGAGGAGATGAAGTCAATGGGGTAAGGGTTGAGAAATCCTGGTTGGTAGAAGTGTAAGCCAATAGGAGAAGTGTTCTTACATGGCATAGACTCTTATATGTGGAAAAAGTCAAAAGTCATGGATTACGTGGCAAACTGTCAATGGTAGATGAAGCCAATTATATTTTACAATATGCGTCATCCTAAAATTTTCTATGGACAGACGACTAAGGTCAGTGGGTGAACACACCCTTAAAAAACACTTTCGGTGTAATTACACTCTATTTTTTCAGGGGAATATTTGTTTAGCATAAGGTTTGTGGGGATTGGAAAGAAGAAACATTTAAATAACCTTGTCCAATTTTTATATTATAGTTCACTATAAATTTTGTGGTACATCAAATAGAAGTTAAGGTTTTTTCTTAGTCCCAAAATCTTGCTTAAGGCACATGTTGCACCAAAAATATCATATCTAGAGATTGAGATATCTAATGAAATAGGATTGGTGGCATTAGAAGAGGATGAATTAATGTATTATAGGTCCACATTTCACACCTTGAGGTATTATAGTTGTGAAGTGACAAGCATTACAAATAACTCTCTTATGATAGAGAAAAAACATCATCTTTCGCTAATTCTACCATAATTTTCTCTTCAAAGGTCCAAATTACGTGAGATCAATGAAAGCATAAAGAAGATATATTATAATTTTTCTCTAACTCGTGTTGGGCATGGGATCCCCCAAGGGCAGTTTTGGGGCTTAGAGCCCAAATTTTGGTCCGATTTTGTAAATTCCAATGTAAAGACTCCGCATTTTGTGGGCTCGAAACGCGTAGTTGTAAAAGAGTCATAGGGTTATCTGCCCTTATTTTGTTATTGTAATGTCAGTTATAGAAGATCTAACCATGGTCCATGGACCATGGGATTGTATAAATAGAGCGAGGCTCTAAGTAGTTAAGATAGCATACAAAAAGAATCAATGATGTATGAGAGATAGATCTGAAGTGTAAAGTCTAGTTTTGGGTCGTAGAGTAGGAAGAGGCTCTGCAGTTGAGTGCAGAGGCCTAGTAGTCCGCAGCTGAGTGTGTGGACCCCTGCAACTGAGTGCATAGGGCGAGTTGAATCCTATAATCATTTGGAAGCAATAATAAAGAGAATTTTCTATCATTTTTGTGTATTTATTTCCTGTTCTATGCATCAGATATATTGGGTGTGAATTTCACTTCTATTGTTTATATGATGCGCGAATATATATAACTGTTATTGTTAAGTGAATGTAAGTTAGAATATCTATTTATGCGAAGATAATCAAGACCTTTTAATAAGATAAGTAAGATACTTGACATAGTTTGGGAAATAGCGCAGTTCGTTGCCATAGAAGCGTGAAAGCCTCTCAGCCCTTGGTTAGGGCTGTGCGAAGACCGATTGTAACATATCATGAAGATACGAAAGGTTAGAACAAAGCACGAAGTGATCTGCACGAAGGCAAGTCTAGTTGGACTAAACTGACATCACAGACATCTCAAGGGTGTGGAAACTTGGTTCCAGCATCCCCCCATACTACTTCGAGTGAGACTTCAGTCTGCGCTCCGTGGGCTGATTCCGAAAGGGCGAGTAGTGTAGGGATTTGTTTGGCTAAATAACTCTGAACTTGGGTTAGGCCCCCATAAGCCAACAAATGGTTCCATTGCCAAGACTGAAATCTGCATAGAGATGTGTGATGCCGTACCATTGGAATCCAACTAAGAAAGAAATCGAAGGATGTTTGGACAGAAGAATTCACAAGTTCGCGGATCCGGAGAACAGAAACTCGTGACTGTGAAAAAAGAGTGGCTAGACAGCTACCTGTATACAGAGATCCATAAAATCTTTTTCACGTCCTTCCCTAGTGAGCTATACGAGTGAATCACGAAGCTAGCAGATAGTCAAGGAAGGTGGAAGCTTGACAGTCCTATTGTGTGGACCCCAGAGTTAGTGTGAAGGTTGGAAGCATCGGAGGATAATATCGCGCATGCCATCGATCATTAGCTAGACCAGATTATAGGAGGATTTATTACTGAGTTCGTGATTAACACCTCAGTCCGCTACAGTGAGGCAAAGAGATGCTTTCTCGAAGGACCGCGAGGTAAGTACGTAAAGTCTTTAAATACTTGGATTAAAATTATATTGTGTGAAAAGTGGGTGATGTAGTTACCTTGATGTTCAGGGTTACGCGAAGCAGAAAGGTTTATAGGAATGAAGCAAATAAAGGACTAGAAAATAGCCCCTGGATTTCACCTCCGCGAGGGGACGAGGAAGAGCTCACGAAGGTCTCTCAGCGAAGTGCTATCCATCTGATAAGGCGAAGAATTCCACGAATGCCACCTCCACCCACACCACCACCATCTTCACCGCAATCACCTCCATCCTCATCCGTACCACCTCGACCACCTTCGTGATTCAGTATGGCAAGAACAGTGAAGTTACATGTGTTCAAAGGTTTTGGAAATGAGGATCCGAACCAATTCTAGTTCATTGTAATGGTTGTATGGGAAGCGCAAGGAGTTACAAATGACCATATAGAGAAAGCGACACTAGTTAGCACCTTGCAAGATCGTGTGCTGACCTGGTATATTAAGTACTCCAATGATAATCCAAATGTGGGAGTCGTGGATATCCAAACCACGCTAAATAAAGAATTTAACAAGCCTAAATCTGAAGCGTTGTCGATCATTGGATTCAAAGAGATCATGATGCTACCAGGTGAGACTCCTTGGGAGCTGGATCAGAGGCTGAAATGTATGATTCATGAAGCCAATATGAATCTGACAGATGGATAGCATTGCGAGTGGTTTGTAGCTTCGCTACTACCACATTTAAGGAGTACGCTATCACAGTAGAAGATAACGACTCAGGCAGAGGTGTTAGAGATTGCTATGAGGCTACATGAGACCTCGATGTAAGATCATAACCTAAGAGTTTAGAATATCTACGTGCAGTTGAAGAATTTGTGCCTTGAGATGTAGAATTTGAAACAGGACAGGACAGTTCGACCAGAAGTGCGCTAAGAAGTATGGTGTGTGAAATGCAAGGGTTAGGGTCATGACAAACACCACTACCTGATCTTTACGAATTACCTTCCAGGAGGAGGACCGATGACTTTAAAGCCGGAAGCTCAAGTAGGACCTAGCACGGTGCCTGCTTTGTGGTGCACGATCTGTCAAATGGAAGGAAAACATGCCATAGACCACTGCCACTTGTTACAGAAGTATATGCAAAATTCGCAACAATTGTTCTGCAAATTTTGTAGGTCGATGGGACATGACGAGTGTACTTGCAGAAGTTATGAATTGATGATGGATATAATGTCCACCTACAGTGTTTAGGCCGAAACGTGGCCTCTTGATCAGAATGCTGGAATGGCGCAAACAGGATTTCAGGGGCGCAGACGAGGCCAAGGTGGAGGAGGACCTGGTAGAGGTCGTGGACAGTTGATTTGCTACAATTGCGGAGGGTCAAGACATTATGCCCACGATTGCATGAATCCAAAGTTGTGTTTTTATTGCACGTTGTTTTATCATGAGACAAAAAATTGTCCTACTTTGATAGCTAGGATATGCCATAAAGGAGCGATACCGCCTCCCCCGACTCAGAACCTGCAGATGATGAGGTCTGAGCCACACGAGGAACACCCGAATGTAAACATTGTGCTCCAAAGTGGAATTGTGACCAGAGATGACAAAGGCAAACAACTAGAAGATAGTACTTGGGTTTGCAATTATTCAACAAAAGAAGGTGAGTTTGATTTGGAGCACACTCAGGAAACCTTCATTGAAGTTAAGAAGGGCTTTGTTGATGCCTCCACTTTAGGAAGCAAAGATAGACTGGAGCCGAAAATCCATCTATTCTCACAACGTTCCTAGAAACCTATATGAAGTTAATGCATGACGGTAAGGTGGTGAAAGGGTTACTGGAACTCATCAACAAATGTGTTGGGACTGCACCAGGAGAACTACGCGTAGTCTGGAAGATTGGAAATAATAAGACAAGGACAGAACGACAAATGAGACTAACTGCGCAGAATGAAGAATATGAGATGGATCAAGTCATCCTGGATTTGGGATGGGATGTGAATGTTCTGCCAAAACAGACATGGGAGCGAATGGGAAGACCTGTGCTGCAATGGTCTCCAATTTAGCTAAGGATGGCGAACCAACAGAAAATAATACCCATGGGGTGATTGCAGGGAATAATTGTGGATATTGAGGGAACGAGCGCACTAGCGGATTTTGAAGTGATAGAGATTGTTGATGATAGAAATCCCTACCCGACACTCTTGGGAATTGATTGGGCTACTAACATGAACGGGGTAATTAGTCTGAATAAGTGAAAAATGATCTTTGAGAAGAAATAATTGCGCGTAATTGTACCCCTGGACCCTGCTAAAGGATCGCGCTATACAGAACCGATCCGCGATTATGATTGTGATGATGATTTGGACTGTATCTATAAGATAACAGTGTGAGACCAAGACAAGGTAAATCCCACCGTGGATGGGCGGATTACACGGGAGTGCCAGAGCTCCTATACTTCGGATTTTGATAAAGAAATAGAGCGTTGGAAGAATCGGTTCCACAAAGTAACTACACTAAATTGAAATATGATGACTAGGTCGTTGCGTTGTGTATCGACAGGAATAAGATATCTTCCTACGTATGATGGTCTGAATGAGGTGGATACCTTCTTGGATGCATTTTAAAGGGAGGTGCCGAAACGCAACGCTTTCAGGCCTTGGACTGGGTACTACATGCTACGCTCGCAAGATGGTGGGGTATGCACAAAGGAAGCTTTAATGTTTGGTACGAATGTAGGAGAATGATGAGAGCACACTTTGGCAAGCCTAAGGTGTGACTAACACACAAGTATAATGGACAAGATGATCCACGCGCCCATCTGGCCAAGTGGACACACATCTATGGAGAAGAACCCCAACCTGCGTGGATGCACATGTACTCTGCACTGAAAGACCAGATCAATAAGCATGTGTTGGGGGGGCGAACCCACAGATGGCTCTTAATGATGGGAGGAAATTATGGAGAAAGAGTGATTGCGCAAAAGATTCTACACGTAGAAGCATTCAACAAAGTACTGGAAATTTCATTGACCAAGGTATGCAATGTGCAGCGAAGTGATTGGGACCTGTGCAACCCTACAGTGTTATGGGCTTATCGAATGACATGCAAGAAACTGACAGGACAGACACCTTTTAGGCTGGTCTATGGAGTTGAAGTCATAATGCCTATGGAATACATCGTGCCTAGTCTGCGCATAGCAGCGCTCACAGGTATGACGGACCGTGGAGCCGTGGAGGAGAGGCTCGCGTAGTTGGATGAGCTGGAAGAGGAACGATTTCTGGCTGGATTTCACCAGCAGGTATTGAAGCAGTGCGAAAAGGCATGGCACAATCGACATATTAAGTTGCACACCTTCAAGATGAATGACTTGGTGTTGTTATATGATAGTAAGTTTGATACATTTCCAGGGAAGCTCAGAATGCATTAGCTGGGACCGTATGTTATTAAGGAAATCACAGATGGTGGCGCGGTGCAGTTGATAAATTTAAATGGAGAACCTTTCCTAGGGAAAGTGAATGGTAGTCATCTGAAGCCATACATAGGTGGTCGGGCCATCTGACTAGCTGACAGAAGCATAGTCTTAGTGCTTCAGGTAGCTAAAAGGAGGCGCGGGAAGATAAACTACTCTGCCAGGCAACTGCGCAATGTCAAGACTGCACGTAGTAGCGAAGTGTCACAGGGTCTGCGATAGCGCGAGGGTAGTTGTGTTGCCACGCAGGTCGGCTAGAAAGTGATGTTACAGTCATTATTCATGATCTAATGCTTGGTTTGAGACCAAATGGAGCAGGCAGCAGGAATTTAAGGCGAACTCTATGGGCTACATTCTTTAAAATCTACCGCCAATCTATCATTAATGGACCGAATGTGGGGGGAACAGTCGAATTCAAATTCAAAAGGTGCTATTAATTACAATTGACTGTCCAACAAACAACCCTTGGCAATTTGAGAACTGAGTTGTTGTGTGCTCATATATTCATGAATGGAGACTTGTTTGATATTCTGAAAGTGAATTCGTTGCTTGAGCAATTGCCAGAGACACTGAGAGAATTATGGCATCACACTGTGGAAGCACCTGAAGAAGTCATGGATACCAAAGTAATGATCACTGAGGAAGCCACGCAGGCAATTACAGAAGTGGAAGCCCCAGAGAGCGTCGGGATAGTCACTGAGATCCCTAAATCACCACGCAAGGCGAGACCTAAGAAGGACAAGCAAACCATGGTATTAGTGTGCATCTCGCCTAGAAATCCGCTGAGGACCAAGCTCACCATGGAAGAAAAGGGGAAGGCCTCAAAGACTTCGTTCAACCCTATCACCCTTACTGAAGGGGATCTACATGATATTGGCGAGACGGTGAGGGATGTCACTGCAGAGGCCCTCTAGCAATTTGAGAAGCAACACTAGATGGTATTGGGGGCTCTCTGAATGCAGATACAGGAGTTGCAGGTGCACACTCTGCAGGCTTGCACAGTGTCAACCAGCCTCGCAACAGGAACTTCTACGGCCGAGGAAATGTTGCGCGCCCATATGACCAACATAATAGTGATGCCAGATGGAGCACTCGTTACAAAAAATGAGGCTGACAGGCCTATGTTCAGTAGCTTGAAAAGAATCAGGTTAAACATGGTTGCACTCCCTTGGGAGATGCTCTATATTTTGCATGATAGAGTCACTGCAGAACTACGCACCAGGGAGAGTCGCACGCTATAGGTAATGAGCAAGCAGCACATAAACATTGAGAAGTTGAGCCTGCAGCACAACGAGGCCATGGAGTATAACAGACAGATAGTGTAGGTAGTGGAGGGAGCCTTCCAAATGGTCCTGGAGTTGGCCATCCAAGCAGAGGAATCAGTGGAGGCGCGCGTACGTAAGTTAGCAGCAGGGATGTTGGATGCAAGAGAAGAAATGGTGAGGGTTCAGCTAGAGCTGAAACTTCAGATAGAAAAATTATAGTTGAAGGTGTAGCCTTCAACTCCCCAAGCGGTTAAGGAATAGTGCGCCACCATGATCACAACAGCATTGGCGGCGGTTAACAGTGCAGCGACAGACTGCACAAATCTATTTGAGCAGTCGTTCGAGGTCTTCACCACCCTACAGAAGGACCCGAACATAGAGCACCTGGAGATAAAGGTGTGCGAGCTGCAGTAGAGATATAACGAGGTAAAAGGGACCACGCAGATGGTTTCCCTTACACAGAGGCTCTTCGGGATGCAATAGGCAAAGGCACTCAAGGCATAGGTGGATGTTGCTTGGCATAAAGAGGTAGTTTTCAAAGCACACCTATAGTCGTGGATCGATGAGGCTTATACCATTATAGCCTCCATTGAAGCAAAGCTCGCGTAGCTGCAAGCAACACAGGAGAGGATTCAAGGCAACAATTTAGCCACAGTGGTCACTAAATAGTGTGTAGAGGAAGTACAACAGGCAGTCGCTCAGTGCGTTGCCAAACTTACAGAGATCCAATCAGAGTTGGGAGGTCTTCGCGCAAAGATCTCTGCACCTACAGAGTGACTCGAGGGTGAATCACGATGTTTGTGTTGGGCACTTGTTGGACGCAGGATCCCCCAAGGGTAGTTTTGGGGCTTAAAGCCCAGATTTTGGTCTGATTTTGTAAATTCCATTGTAAAGACTCTACATTTTGTGGGCGTGGAGCGCATAGTTGTAAAAGAGTCATAGGGTTGTCCGCCTTTATTTTGTTATTGTAATGTTAGCTGTAGAATATCTAACCATGGTCCATAGACCATGGGATTGTATAAATAGAGCGAGGCTCTAAGTAGTTAAGATAGCATAGAAAAGGAATCAATGATGTATGCAAGATAGATCTAAAGTGTAAAGTCTAGTTTTGGGTCATAGTGTAGGAAGAGGCTCTACAGCTAAGTGCGCAGAGGCCTAGTAGTCTACAGCTGAGTGTGCGGACCACTGTAGCTAAGTGCGTAGGGTAAGTCGAAGTCTGTAATGATTTGGAAGAAATAATAAAGAGAATTTTCTATCATTTCTGTGTATTTATTTCCTATTTTATGCATCGGATATAAGTGCATACACCATGGTAGGTCTACTCTAATAGAATCTTCATTCCATGTTGAGTTAGGTATTTAATCAGTCCACCCACATTCTAAGGGATACTAAATTAGTCTACTTATTAGCTTCCCATGCACTAGTCTCCTAGATTTTGATGTTGCCCTATCCTAACTTCCATTGATAAGTATTGCATCCAGTTCTACACAACCTCAATGAGATTGTGAATCTTGCTCTACCAATTTACCTTGCAACTCTTGATATTCTATGTAAATCTACTTCCATTGACAAATATAACAAACTTCACTTACATGCTAAACAAAGGCTAATATTCTATGATTACCCTCATTAATTCATTTGCATAAGCTAATCGACAATAGATTTGCAACTTGTACCAATTTGCAAGGAGAGTGAGATTATGATTAGGTAGTTATTGCTCTTCAATGCCTACATACCGTCCCCCATTTCACTCACTCGAGCCTCCTCACCCATATGAACTATGTCCTTCATCATCCTCATACCTCTTGGTCACTCGAGGGAGACCTACCCATGATCTACCTTGCTTCCATTGATTTAATTCCATAGGACCTCCGATGTTTTCCATGCAGTCGACCATGCTCCAAGAGTCATATGGTGTTCACAATGCCACACTAACCTTACTTCATTTTCTCATAATTCTAACTTCATGGAATAAAGTGTATTTACATGGTTACATTAACCTTCAATATGCTCGAAGCTAGAGAGACCGCTTGGTTGGCTAATGAGTTTGCAACCATGTTTAGTTATCTTAGTACATGCTCAGGTTGAATTTCAATAATATAAGATAAACCAGATACAAATTTCTTAAAAATGGAATTTAATTTGAAATATGAACGGGTAGTTCCCAGGTTGAGATGTCTACTCGTGTTATTGGAGTCACCGACGATAATAAGTTTATGAGTTGAATATTTCTTATCTAGATTGATTCCTTGTAAGAGGGTACAATTATTTTCTCGGTTATTATATATTATGCCTAGTATCTAAGAATATGTTGGCTCCATTTAACATCTAAGGCCATAAAGCATCCCCACTCCCTCCCCTCTGCCCCCTCCCCCACGCCTGCCACCCCTGAAGGAGCGGGACATGTTAAGCTCTTAGGTCTTGCCCCATTACATTGTTATTATTATATTATTGTTGTGATTACATACAAGCTCATTATTTGTAATTATATCCCTGTTTTCTGTATTTACCAAGGAGATTTAGTTTTTTAGATTATCATTTAAAAAGAAAAACATAAAGTGCAAATGGTGTCATTTAAATTGATACCAAATTTTGTCTTATTTAATTTTTAGTGTTATGTTTATGCCATTTCATTCTTTAAACTCCATTCACATTTTCTATCTTTATCCTGAGTATCCCAATTCCTTAAATTCTATTCACATTTTCTATCTTAATCCTTGGAATCTCAATTCCTTTAGTTTTATTTTTTTTTCTTTTTGCTTTTGTAACAAAGGCATAGATATACAAATTGACACTAAATAATCATTTTGCTATTAATACAAAGTAATATTATTACTTTGACATATTTACTTATAAAGTTGTAAGAATGATCATAAAAAAATCCTACCTTATATTTTAATATTTATTTATATTTAAATATTCATTAACAATCTAATTAAGAATATAATTAAATTATTTTAAAAAATAATCTTAAATTTTCAAATAAACATCACACCCTTACCAACACATTTTTTTTTAAACATGCTAAAAATATAAAGATTGACTATATGTCAAAAATCAAACACAATTTTAACATTTTTTTCCTTTTTTTGTAACAGTAATGAGAATTTTTATTAATAAAGATATGCACCCGAAGGACGCAACAAGTATATCGAAGTGACTATTACAAAGAAAATTTCTTCCATGAATCTAAAAAGAAAGGATTTAAAACCCATTCTCCGGCCAAAAAACGAAGGGGGGCACAGATCCAATGTTGTCTAAAGCTTATGCATATTGCTTCTTGAGAACGTGAGTATATTCTTACAAATTGCTTGCATGGGATGATGCAAAAATAAACCATGTCTAAGATTTGAGAGGAATCGATCCACCGTTAGACCCACAGGAGGAAGGAGCATTCATGGCACTAGATTTTAATGTTTTCCTGCTTTGATATTTCCTACTTCTTGTTAAAGGAGGGGAAGAACAGAGATTATTTTTTAGCACATCTGAATAGGAAGGAGAAGAAGCAGGGGGTTTGATCTCCTCCTCATCCTTTGTTCCAGAGTCTTCTGCTTTCTTTTTTGTAAGAGCGGTTTTATTAGTATCCTAGGACAAAGAATTTTCCTCAATG
This sequence comes from Pinus taeda, assembly GCA_000404065.3. Lineage (NCBI taxonomy): Eukaryota > Viridiplantae > Streptophyta > Pinopsida > Pinales > Pinaceae > Pinus > Pinus taeda. The sequence goes on from APFE030917712.1 coordinate 97,600, forward strand.
GATGAATTAATATTATTTGGAGACACTTGATCTAGGATTGACTGATCAACTTGGGCCTCAACGCCCATAACGTCCACCTCTTGGGACTTCAAAACTTCATATATATTACTAAAGGGAGGATGTTGATGAGATTTAGGCTTGCTAGCATGTATTGTTAGAAAATGTGAAGTGGCAGCTTATTAAACTTTTTTTTTTTGGCCTTGATACTTGATTGTGAATCTTAGTTATCTTCTTTATGTTCTTTTAGTTATATATATTTATTAAACAATATCAAGAAGCATTAACAACAAAAGAGGACACAGATATAGGCTCTCAGCCAGGGGAAAACCCAAAAAAAACTTCTCTTCTTAAAATATGCTTCAGATGAGATATAAAGACCCAATCCCTACACCAAGTCCTTCTCCCAGTACCAAGTTAGTCTTACCTCAAGTCCTTGAATCTGTACAAAACTAATACACACTGCAACTTCAATCTGCCAGCAAAAACACTACTACTCGACCTACAACTTTTTCATGCCTCCTTCTGGGACCTTCCAAGAGCGAGACAACTTTTCCTAAGGTCAGTAAGGTCTAGACATAGTTTCCTTCCCTCCAAGTGCCAATTTATGCACTTTGTCTTACTGCAACTCGGCCTTGCAACTTTAGTGTCTTCTAGCAACCTAGAAACCATAGAATTTTTCATGTGTGAGATAGATAAAGCCCAAAAACCAAGAAATTTTGTACTTCTACCTTATTCTTGACCTTCATTATCCCTCTTTTAGCTACCTAGCTATAGATCAAACTCTTTCTTGTAGATCAAACTTGTGAGTGAGTGTATCTCCAAATGAAGTCGGACTACTCTTTATATTGCCTTCTCAAGGGGTCGAATTCCCTCCTTTAGGCTAACTTGAGGATCCGAGGGCCGACTTGTACTCTTGGAGATTCCTGGACTTTCTAAACTCAAAAATAATTCACTACAAGGAAAATACCTTCTAGCAGAGGTTATAATGAAGGTTTTTAGTGTTATAAAATTGGAAAATTTTGTCAAAATAAAAACATCCACTAAAACATCTATTTGTGGGAATAGATGCTTTAGCAGAGCTTATAATGAAACTTCATCACAACTGAAAAAATATGGGTGGCCAGAGGTTTTAGCATATATTTTTTTTCAGTGCACTTTATGGAACAGGAAGCCCTGATGCGCTACTTATAGAAACGCATTAGGCTTTATACATAATTAAAAGCATCGAGGCATTTAATTGAAAGAGCATCAGAACCTGAAATGTATATCACCCCGGTGCTTACAACAACATAAAATTCCTGTTGCATTCAACTCAAAGAGAACCAGACCTTGAAATGTGTACCGCTCTGGTGCTTATATAAGAAAAGCCCCAGTCATTCTTTGATGAAGGAATGGCTTCGGGGCATGCAAAAAATAATTGCAGTTTCGGTTCTTTCTCTTAAACATGTAGCACCAAAACGTCTTGTTTACATAAACACACCAATGCATTTTTTATATAGAGTGTTTGGTGCTGTTAATTTTAATAGTGCACCGGAATGGAAATACTATTTTGTAGAACCTAGGGGTGTTAGTTCTATGAAATCACTAGTGTGTTGAGTTAAAATGCATTGGGGCATTTATTAAAACAATCTCGGTGCTTGAAGACATGAAAACCCTCGTACTGTCATTTTCCAAAAAAAACATTGACTATGTTGAAAGATGATGTCACGGTGCTTTTATTTAAAGTAAAGCACCAATGTGTTTTTATGTTATGGATGCACCGATGTTTTTGTATGAGAATTTGTCTTTTTTTGAGACATCAACCTCTGACAATGCAATTATTGTAATTTTTTAAATTTGTTATTCATTGAGAAATCGACATATATCTTATAACAATATTCATATAAATTAATATTTGATTAATGCATCTGTATATAATGTTTGGATTAATTTGTTATATTATCATATTTCTCATCTCTTCATCATAATATTTAATCATCCATATATTTAATACTTAATATTCATATAAATTAATATTTGATTAGTGCATTTGTCTATGATGTCTGGATTAATTTGTTATATTATCAGATTTCGCATCTCTTCATTATAATATTTAATCATCCATATATTTAGTCAGTAGTGTAACATTTCACAGCGACATTGGATAACATAGTAGAATAAATTAAAATGTATTTTATTATATATCAATAAGAGGCTCTTTGTTATACAAAATGGGATTGTTATTGGCAATCCTTTGTCTTCCAATTGGGACTCTATGTCCATGTTTACATTAAACAAAATGTATGATTTTCACAGACAAATCTTTCAAAAAATACAACATGTTGCATTGATATCCAAATAGATCATAATTATTCGTTGGAACTGTTGTCAGTGCCCAATTTAATTCCATGACTTTTGGAGGAATGTTTTGTTGATTGCATCGATTGTTTTCGTATTATTGATCTTGTTCCATCTGCAAACATAAAAATAAAGTGTAATGAATGTATATACGTTGGTGAGAATAATGAAAATTGAAATAAATAATATACATCAATGTAAATCAACTACCTATGTACCATAGCAAGAAGTGACTCATAAACTATGCACATGATTTCAAAACCATGTTGCATGCCTTGTTGCAACAAGTATTCTATTGGAGTAGTCCATACTTTGCTTCATGCATGTTTTAAACCCCACTATAAATCATAGATTTAATATAAAATATTTTCTTGTTCTATTAATTATAAACTCAGAAAAGTAAAACAACATAGCTACTTTCAAATTCCACAATTAGTTTTTGATATGCCAACATATACTCACTATCGTTGTTTAACCCAATGTCAATCAATTCTTCTGATGGTTCTTCTTTGTATGTCAGCACCTATTTGAAGACATTCAAGGATGGTTGTTGCAAAACAACCTAAAATATTCAAAAATGAAACCTTGAGTTGTTATAAGGAAATATTAATAATTACTCACAAACTTTGAAATCAACCCTTTTCTTCCTTGTCGTCCTGTTTTATGTGGTGAATGAGTTCCATCTTGTTTTCTTTTCTGCAAGAAAATAATTGAAAATTAATATTTAATTCTAAAAAAAAAATATATGTACAAATTCAATCATGATTACATACATTTGAAGCACGTTGTTGTTGAGATGGCTCCTCCTATGATGAAAGTATGTCCATTTCTTTGACCATCTCCTTATACACTTTTTGGACATTCCTACTGGCATGTTTCGTATATCATTGCGTTGATCATTTGGGATTTTCATAATCTTCCTAAAAAAAGTAATAAATTATTTTTATAATCAAATATGAAAACTAAATATAACAAAATCAATACTAATAAATCAATGGTTTGTAGTAAATATACATTTAATTCTAGAAAACCGTTTTATACATTTAGGAATATTACCTTTTGAATGATTATTTTTTGTTGTTTTATGTTTTTGTTATTGCAAGTCTGACATGTCTCATTGACCATTTCTCTGGAAACGCTTCATGTAGTTTAGATATAATTTCCTTCTTAGAATCATTGCATTGATTTTTGTATTGTAAGTGGAAAGCACGTCTATACGTTCGTTCCACTAGATCCCTCATAGTTCTGTAAAAAAAATTCCCCCTTCCATTAACCTCCAACACCACTCTAGATGAGCTAAGGACCAATTCATCGTCATTTACATGTTCCATAATTTTTATTTGCTTAGAACAATGTTGATATTTTCCTCCGTTGTTTCTCCCTACAGAACATTAAACATATATGAATTAATAGATTGTTTGAAACATCTTATATAATATTCTTAAGTATATTATTAAAAAAATAAATAAATAAACCTCATATTAAATAGTATTTTTTCATTCACCCAATTCATCATTCTGCAATTTTTCTAGCGGGATTTTACACTCTTCTGCACTTATATTAGAAATAATGTTATCAACCTTCTTCATTTTGTGACTCTGCAAGACACACACCAACTAATGCATATTAGTTAAACTTACATATAATTCAAACACTTTAATTTTGTAGAGAATTTACAGAGAACTTGTCTTCTCTGATTGTTTTTATGTGGTGTCATTGTGTCGATTAGTATTTTTGTTACTTGAGACCTTCTTAGACAAATTTTTATCAACATATAACATGTACCATTCAATACATAAGCCATTCAATATTTTTACAAATAAATCAAATAATTTTCAGGAAAAAAATAATAATAATAAATAAAATAAAAATTTAAAAATTAATAAATTAAATTTAAAAATTTAAAAAAAAAAAAAATTAAAATTAAAAATTAAAAAAAAAAATAATATATTATATATTATATATATAATATAAAATAGAAATAAATATAAAATAGAAAATAGAATAAAATAATTTAATTAAAAATAAATTAAAAATAATATTATATATATATATTATATATTATATATAATATATAATTAAAATAAATAAATAAAATAAAAATAAAATAAAATAACATAAATAAAAATAAAAAATAAAAAAATTCTCAAGTAACCGGTGCGTTTATCTTAATAAACGCATCATGTGTTTATAATATTAAATGCACGAGGATTTGAATTATTCAACACCGTCCTCGAAAATTAATTTTTAAAAATAATTTTAAATTAGGATAGCGTGTTTTGTAAGGCTAAACGCAATGCTCTGATTTAACGGTGCTATTAGGAACAGACGCATCGGTGCATTATATTACACCGGGAGCAATGATGAACAAACTGGACATAATCAAAAGTGTTATAATTTATCGATGCGTTGAAATATTCAAGTAGCCTCCGTGTGTTATATTACATATGGTGCACTGTGCAACATATAATCGTTTTTAAAAAAGAATGGAGAGCACTGACAATGTGATTTGTAAGGCTAAACTCAGCGGAATGATTTAACGCTGCTATTAGGAACAGGCGCATCAGTGCATTATATTACACCAAGAGCAATGATGAAGATATTGGACAGAATCCTAAGTGTTACAATATACAAGTGTGTTGTGTTACATAGGTAGCTTGGTGTGTTATGTTAAATAAGAGGCACCGCAAAATATATGGTGGTTTCTTAAAATCAGAGAGCGTTGAAAGTGTGATTTGCAAGGCTCAACGCACCGCAATGGTTTAACGATGCCATTAGGAATAGACGCGTCATTGCATTATATTACATCGAGATAAATGATGAATAGACTAGACATAATCGAAAGTGTTATAATTTAACAGTGCATTGTATTACTCAGGTAGCACCAGTGTGTTATGTTACATATGGCGCACCGTGCAACATATAGTCGTTTTAAAAAAACAAAGAGGGCCGACAATGTTTGGATCTAATTCAATAAGTGATTCCCCTACTTTATATGTCAAACACCCTATATATAGTAAGTACACAAACTCATTAAATCTAAAATGCCTAAATTGAAAAACCCTAATTGTGAAGTGGTAGAGAAAGTTAAACCCTAATATGAAATTTTGCAGAAAGAAGCAATGGTTTAAGGTAAGTATTAATTTTTTTGTTTTTTTCTAAATTTTAATTAAATTTAAATAGGAACAAAGATCATAAAAAAAATTATTAGTAAAATCTATAGTAAATTTTTTTTTATATAGGGTTTTTAATTTTTTTCTTGAATTGTGAATAAATCTAACAAAAATTGTAAAATATTTTAACAGTAAAATTTAAGATTCTTGTTATCCAAGGTTTTGAGTGAATCACCACACCTTTCAACTTCTGATCTTTTGGAAGATCCAAAATATTTTGCAGCTCTCATCTGATATTTTCTTACAAATGATCTCTCTTTTAATTAAACTTTAACAAAATTTGTAAATTTTTTATTAGTAAAATAAACAATAAAATTTAAGACTTACTATGCATGTTTTTGTGTGAATCACCATACCTTTTAACTTCTGATCTTTTGAATAGTTATGTTGCTCCTAAGTATTTTTCTTTTGCTGCACAATGCTCCTAGTATATCTCTCTTGCAAATCACTCCCTTGAAATTTTGGGTAAAATGATGAAATGGTGAATAATTGTTTACTATTTAAAAGACTTTATTAAATTAGATTTCAAAAACTCAATTGCCACTCGTTTTTGAAATATATATATATATATATAGAGGAAGAGAGAGAGAGGGAGAGAGAGATTGCTTTTTTTTATTCAATTTCTCTGCACATCAGTGTGTTCGATACTCAAGCACACCGGTGCGGTGTATATTTAAAAGAGCACCGAGACTGTGTAATTCGTTTTTATTTTCTAAATTTGGGAGACAGTTGTGTACCGACATCGTTTTTTATTTAAACGTACCGATGCATTTTTATGCCAAAGAGCATTGATACGATAACTTTTTTTTTCGAAATGTCGGAAATCGGTGTGGGTATTATTTAAATGAACCAATGCTCTTATTATTTAAACGGACCGGTGCGGTTTATTCTGATTAGCGCGCCAATGGGGTTTAAAAGCTATCTGGAATTTACATAAAATGAAATATTAATCTCAAGTTATCCTTTAGGACACATCCACATGAGTTACAATAATTCATAATATACATTTTAAGGTTAAAGTCGCCTTGTTCTTGAAAAATACTTTCAAAACTATATTGATATTCAGATTGTGGTTATATGGTTCTCGAGATTAATTTTAGATGTTCACACAAAAAATTATTTCTGATTTTTCTCAAATACAAGGACAAAATCTCAATAATATCAAATGGTCAATTCTTCAAATTCCAACTTATTCCATATTGTTGATCAAAGTCCTTCACGGAGTTCTCCCTTTCCTTCTCGAGTAAGTTCAGATTTTATCTATATTTCAATTATCTAATATAATTTTTTATTTTTTAATCCATGTCAATTTGAATAAAAATGTATGCAAATTATTTGCGGGATCTAGATTCAGAATCGAGTTTAGATGCAAAAAATATTACTCCATATTATTTTCAAAAATGTCAGAAGCTCCTATCAGGAGCAACATATTGCAAGCAGTTGGTAAATGAAAATGGACAACCTCTTCACCCTACCAATTGGAGCATGGCATATTCTAGCCACAATCATGGATCAACGATGGTAATAATTGTTTGGTATACTGAAATTTCAACAAACCAATTACATTTCCATGCTTACTAATATCATTGATATTGTATTAATGACGTTCAATATTTTTTAAAATTAGGAATCTAGTGATGATGAGCGACCCACCTACCATATTCTGGTGCACCCCACTAAAATGTCAATTCAATATATTGTTGCATTAAGAGCAAGACTCAGAGAGGAAGCATACAAATAATGGTTAAATAAACCACCTATTCAATTCCCACTACATCCAAATTCACCAATTGGGAATTACTACAGCAATAGTAGTTCTTCATCACAAGTTGGCAATGGAGGCAATCAAATGGAGGTTGGTATGGATGATTACTTACGAGATATGACTGCGAGGAGGCAATGTCGTTAGATTCATTCCATAACGATGAGGTAGAGGGTGATTCTCATATCACTGATACCTTATTCGAAAGCCTGAAATCTGCTTCCACTACCCCTCTCTTTGGACTTAGCGACAAGTCAAAGTCTACTTAGCTAGGGACAACAATGTTGTTGTACAACGTGAAAGAAAAGTTCAGCATTTTGAATACATGTTTCTTGGAAATATTTAGGTAATTAACTTGCATGACCGATCAAGTTATTTATGTTTTGTCACACAATCAAATTTAAATATGGTCGCTTTTATGAATTTTAAATATTGACATTGTACAATTATATTCCCCGCCAACTACAAGATATTCGAAGATAGGGTTCCTCCAAGTGATAACGTCTTGTTGGCTTGTTGTGAAGAGGCAAAGTAATTGTTGAAAATGTTGGGTGTTGAGTACATATCATATCATGCATGTTTGAATGATTGTATTCTATATAGAGGAGAATATGCAGACAAAGAGATATGTCTGAATGTGGGCATGACAAGTACCGTAATTCAAAAAAAAGGGGTAAATCACATGGTCCTCCTCATAAGATACTGAGGCACATGCCTATAATCCCAAGGATTCAAAGACTCTTTAGTTGCAAATAATTAGCTATGTTGCGGGGATTCCATGCCTCACATAGAAGCGATTCAGGAGTTATGTGAATCCCAACAGATTCAATAGCCATGAACTATATAGAGGATACATGGCCTGAAAAATTCAAGGATGAAGTATGAATTCTATGACACATCATATCCATGGATGGCATCAATTCATATTCCCTCCAAAACACCAACTATTCTAATTTCCCTGTAGTAGTGATCAATAACAATATCCCCTCGTGGTTGTCTATGAAGAATGAACATCTTATGTTGGCTCTCATAGTCCCTAGTAGAAGACAAGTGAAGAATATTGATGTCTACTTACAACCATTGGTAGATTAATTTAAGGAATTATGGGAAGGGATACATGTGTATGATGTGTCAAGATCCATCACAACAAAGAGGAGTTTTATGTTGTATGGTATATGTGCTTACACCATACATGATTATACAGGTTTAGGAGTTTACTCTGGTAAATTACATTCTTATTCATTTGTTTAGTAACAATATTGTTTCACATATTAATTTAATTCGTTGCAATTGCTCAGATATTCATGGTCGCTAACGTGTCGGCATGTATACAATAATTTTGCAGGTCTTGTAACAAAATAGTATCATGGAGGTAAATGTTATGGACCTTCTCTGAAGACTAGGTGGTATGAACTCCTATGATAGCCATTGTATGACTACTTTAGGGTATTCCTCCTAGAATAACACCCTTACAAAAGAGCAACATCCACTTTCAATGGTAAACCAAAGAGAGCCCAAAGTCCTGAAATAATGACACCAGCCGGATGGCTTATA
>APFE030917714.1:0-15845 GCA_000404065.3 Pinus taeda
TGACAGGGTAGTACTGCTCCTTGATGGCATCTCGGAAGTCATTCCAAGTGGGTGCGGCTGAAAATAATGAGCCTGTACTTTCATCCTCATCCTTCTGCTCGCAGTAGGTTTCCCACCAGTCCTTGACGTGGGGGGCTGCTTTGAGAAGAGCGAAAACAATCTTTTTCCCGACTTGAAAATTCATGAACAGAGAAATACCCATCTAGCAGATTTAACCATTTATCTACGACATCTGCGTCTATTTTACCCTCGAAGATGGGGATTTCAAAATTAACTTGTACCTTAAAGGGCGTGGCGTTTCAAGAGTCGCTGCTGGAAGCCGATGCGTCACCTCTAGGTAGCCGCTGAAGGATCTGCGCAAAACTGTCCATCATCGCGTTCCGTTGTCGCTCGAGGGCTTCTTCGAGCAAGATTTTGATAGGATCTCCTGCTCCCTCGTTTTTCTTCTCATCCGCCATGGGAGGCCGTCGGGATTTTCGAGGCTGGTCTTGCAAAGGTTCGACCAGTTCAAGCCCTAACTCCTTATATCCTGACCTCGTTGGGGACATGCAAAGAGAAACCGAGAAAAAGCAGACCGCTCTGATACCACTGATCCAGATTTAAACAGGAACGCAATAAAATACAGAGATAACCATATACACAGATGCAGCGGAAATAACACTTCATTACATTAATGGAAAATACCGAAATATGCTTACAACCAGAATTGGAAATAAACCAGCTAGGACGATGGTAGCTTATCTCTGAGAAGAGATGTGCGGCTACATGTCTCTGAACTGTTCCGAACTTGTGTTACAATGAGGCTCGAAGGCCTATTTATTATTGAGAAAACAATGGAAAACCCTTCACATTCCAAAACCGACCCTTAGGAGATGAAACGCCAAACTGTGGGCCCCGTTTGGGGTAAGTTGGTACATCAACTTCCCGGGGTCGTAACTTTAGCATATGATCTCCGTTTGACGCGTACAATAGCGCATTAGAAAGATCTATTCGAGCACTATCATTTTTGGAACAGGTAACATAAACCCATGTTGCCCCCGGATTCCCCAAAAAACGTCGTTTAGGGCCTCAAAACGGCTCCGGAAGTTCAGGACCCGAAAAACTGCTGAAAATAGTAAGTTGTGCTACAATTAAGGAAACTGAAAATGCTGAAAGAGACAATGATGGGGGTCCAGATGGACTTGGCAGGTGGCCACCAATATCCACCTGGATCAATGCAATTCTGAGATTGATGGAGATTATCTTTGGGACGAGCTAGCATGGTTGCACAGTTTTGTACGAGTTGATCTACTACTTGCACCTCAGAACATCCAGAGATATAATAAGTAGGTGAAGGGGAGAGTTGACGATAAACTTCTTCATATGGAGTCATCTTGGTGGTAGCACGATAATTATTATTATACCGCCATTCAACTAAAGATAACCATTGTACCCATTGATGTTGCTTTTTTGAAGTAAAGAACCTGAGCTAGGTCTCAAGACATTTATTCATGGCTTCTGTTTGACCATCAGTTCAGGGATGATAGGAAGTACTTAGTTTTACTTGTGTGCCTTCTAGCTTGAAATTTATCCTTCCAAAAGTTACTAGTGAAGATTGGGTCATGGTCAGACACAATGGAAGTCGGCATGCCATGCAATTTGAAGATCTGGTCCATGAAAGATTGAGCCACCAGAGTGGCTATAAAAGGGTGGGGTAGGGGAAAAAATGAGCATACTTAGAAATTCTGTCCACAACCACCATAATGACTGACTTGTTGTCTGACTTCAGAAGACTAGTAATGAAATCCATAGAAACATCCGTCTAGATTGAGGCAAGGATGGGAAATGGTTGTAAAGTGCCCGGAGACATGATTTTTTCTCCTTTGTGGCACTAACACACATCAAATTCATCTACAAAAGTAAGAATGTATGTTTTCATGCCTGTCAAAAATAAGGAATGATGAATGCGAGCATAAGTCTTCTGAAAACCTACATGGCCTGCAGTGGGAGATATGTGAAACTCTTCCAAAATCCACATTTAGAGGGTGGAAGTAGGTGATATCACTACTCGGTACTTGTAGCGAAGAATATCATCATTCCAAGAGTATCCCATTGCAGAGCTAGGATCTACTTGCAAGTCATTAATGATTTGGGAGAGAAATGGATGTGAAAACCATTGCTTGCGAGCTTGTTCAATCCAATCTAGAATAGGAAAAGAGATTGCTAGCAGGGTGTTGTCCTCCTCAAATTGGCATGATAAAGCATCCGCTGCGACATTTTCATGTCATTTCTTGTAGATTATCTCATAATCATATCCCAACATTTTAGTTAGTCATTTATTTTGTTGTGGCAAGGATAGTCGTCGCTCCAAAAAATATTTAAGGCTTTGATGGTCTATGTGGATTTGGAAATGCCGCCCCAATAAGTATGATTGCCAGGTATCCACTACATGTAAGATGGCCATCATCTCCTTCTCATAGGTATATTGTCACATATGTTTCCCACTTAGTTGTTTGTTTTTGAAGGCGAAGGGTCGACCTTCCTACATTAAGACAACCCCAATACCCTTACCTGAAGTATCACATTCAATCACAAAAGATTTGGTGAAGTCGGGTAGTTCCAATACTGGAGTGGAACACATGGCCTATTTGAGAGCTATAAACATCTGTTGTGCTTCACCAGTCTAGAGGAATGAATTTTTCTTGAGAAGGTGAGTTAGGGGTCTATCAATGTGACTATAATTGCCGACAAATTTGTGGTAGTAACCAGTGAGACCCAAGAATCCTCTCAAACTCTTAAAGGTATTTGGTTGGGGCTAATACTGCATTGTCTAGATCATTTTGCGATCCACATTGACACCTTCACACCCCATAATGTGGCCCAAATACTTAAATTCATTCATGCCAAAAGAGCACTTGGACAATTTTACAAATAATTTATGCTTCCGGAGCAGTTGCAAGAGCAGGTCTACATGTTGAAGATGTTTTTCCCAGGTGAGGTTGTAGATGAGAATGTCATCAAAGAAATCAAGGAAAAATTTTCTAAGATATTGCTTGAGTAGGTGATTCATGAGGGTCTGGAAAGTGGATCGGGAATTACAGAGACCAAATGGCATGACCAGGAATTCATAATGGCCTCCATGAGTTTGGAAAGCAGTCTTCAGATGTCTACTTCTTTCATGTGTATTTGGTGATAGCCTGAGAGAAGATCTAGCTTAGTAAAGAATTAAGCCCAATTTAGTTCATCCAACAAATCATCAACGAGGGATATGGGGAATTTATCTTTGGCCGTAATCATGTTGACGGCCCTAAAGTTTGTACACATGCGCCATTCCCCATCTTTCTTGAGCACCATGACCACAGGCGATGAATAAGGACTAATGCTAGGACGAATGACATTGGCTTCTAGGAGTTCCTTGATGATTTTTTCAATTTCATTCTTTTGGGCGAAAGGGTATCTATATGGGCGCACATTCAGTGGTTGTGCCCCTGGGACCAAAGTAATGTTATGATCATGCTCTCCTCTAGAGGGTGGAAGCTCGTGAGGTTTTTCAAAGACCTGTGGATGGTTGTTTAAGAGCTATTGCATCTCAGGATGAATATGAAGAGTAGTGGTCGTGAATGGTTGGATGGCATTAAATTGGGTGATAACTCCATGGTGGCCCTTTTTTAATAACATTTCCATCCGATGCGAGTAGATGATAGAAGGATTACCTTCCTGGAGTCCGCAGAGGGTATGCGTGTGGTCATTCTTCTTAAAGCTCATATATAACCTATAGAAATCCATTATGATTGCGCTGAGTATGCGGAGCCATCCAGCGCACAAGGAAATGTCACACCCACCCATGTTGATGGAAAACATGTGGGTATTTAGATGGTAATCTCCCATATGAAGTTTTATATTTTCACAGCGGCCTTCACATTTCATTGTCCCCCCATCAGCAATCTGGAACTGGAAATTAGAGACTACTATGACAAAATAATGCACAACTTCTGTGACTCTCTAATGGATAAATTTATGCATGTTACCACTATCAATCAATACTATTACAAGGCGATGTTTAATAAAACCTATGATTTTGAGAGTTTGGGGAGCATAAATGCCTGCCAAAGCATGGAGAGAGATAATTGGTTCTTCTGGTGTAGCTGGGAACATGTTGTCCTACTGGTTGTCCTAATATTCCTCTTCTGGTCCCTCAAAGGGTGGGGCTTCCTCAGATGAATTATGATCAGTAGCATCAATTTGAAAGAATTTGGGTTCCTCTCATTCATGCCTCAAGCAGTATTTATCATCACAGTAGTAAGACAATCCTTGCTTTCTTCTTTCAGCCAAATCTGCGGGGGACACCTTTTAAACCTTAAGTGTTTGGGTAGTGCCCTGAGCATGGGTGAGGCATCCCTTGGCTATGAAATTTGGACAAGGTGACTGGGCTGCTAAAGGATGTTCCACTTCGATAGCCTTGGTGCAAGCTTCTATCCGTGTGGGTGTGTGGTGCATCCAGATGTGGTCTTGGATGGTGTCTTTGAGACCACGTATAAAACATTGCAAGTAGAATTCATATACCAGACCTGATGTGTGGAAGGCTAATGCCTCAAAGGTTTTAATATAGTCATTTATTGTGCCCATCTGTCTAAGTTTAGTAAGACGACCCAAAAAATTTGATTCCCATTGAAAGTGTTCACAAATGGATTTTGCGAATGTCTGCCGAGTAATTGTTGTTCGATAGAAGTTTTTATGCCAATACTACCATTTCCATCTTTCTTGGTCCAAGTAAAGGCCTGCCACACGTAGCTTAGTCTCATCATCTCTGATGTGATTCATACTGAAATATTGGTCCATTTGTGATAGCCATTTTGCTAGATTAGAGCCATCAAATTTGTACATGTCTAGCTTGGGTGGTTGAGGGTGGAAATGTTGGTGATTTCCATTGAAGTGAAGATGATGGCTAGATTCTCCTTCATGGTCTTCATTAAAACCATGCCTTCGATTGTGACTCTGACTTGCCCTTTATGAATGTGTTGTGTGATGTCTAGATCAGCCTTGTTAATTCCTCCAACCATTTTTCAAGGGACTCCATCCTCCCGTTAGCCATAGCTTGACCTCTGGTTTACACCATACATAGACCTAGGTCACTTGTCATCACTATGAAAATATTTGGGATCACAAGAAAATTGAAGCTAATAGGTGAATGGTACCACCTTGCCCAGCTCGTCATCTTGATTCTTATGGGATAAGTCTCTTATAAGCATCCCATGAGGGCCTGAGACTTTTTTTTTTTACTTTGAAAGGATTTTTACTCCCTGCTTATCAATACTACAGTAGCCAATTTCTAGTTTAGTTAGTACTGCTCGATGTCATGCAAGAATCACCCCATGGTATAGGAGTCTCAAGCCTCCCTGCACAAATGGTCAGATCTGTTTGCGAAACTGTCAACTGCAGAATGTGAGTAGGACTACGATAGTGATAGGACCCCAACTGCTAGATCTGAATGGTATTGTGGTGGTAGACCATGAACTGGTGGGTATAATTGTTGCGGTGGCGATAAAACCCAACCTACTAGATTTGATATGGCAAAGAAGATGATCGTTGATCATCAGAGAGATGAGGGAACTATGGTCTCAAGGAGTGTCAAGTGCTACAGATCGCAATATACATAAGGTTCCAATAGTAGTACTCGGCCCAATCGTTTAGGGAACTAACTAAGGAGGATCAACCTTACCCTTAGTCGTACTACCCAAATATCTTATCGTATGTGTCAGTAATCTCCCTGAGTGTTTTTATCCATGTACTGTAGTAGCAACAAAGCCGATACTTTATCTACGGTGAGGTTTGAGGTGCCTAGGGGCTTCCAATATACCAAGAGGGTATGTGGAAGATAGTCTGTGTGCAGTTGTGTCTAATGCGCTACTACTCGAAGGGGTACCCATAGGGTTAGAAGGGAGTCCAACAACCATGACCACCTCTTGCATTTCCTACGTGCATGGCTTGCAAAATCCAGAGGTTTATGTGCTTAATGACAAATCCCATGGTTTAAAGACGCAAAACACGTTTCTAGCCAAAAATAATTATGCTAAAAATGGAGATACCACCACCCCTGGAAAGTGATCTGATACAACTTGTTATTCTCTTGACCTATGAGAAGATGTGAGAATACCAAATATATAAAGAAAGATACCCAAGAACACAAAACAAAATGAGAAATAACAGTAGGTATTTTATTATTCAGAGATGAAAGCAATGTTCGCTTGCCTCTTTGAAGGGGCAACCTCCAATAGAGCAAGGCTTGATTACAAAATAACATACAATGCTCCTCAATCAGGAGTCTTTGTCCTTTATATAGGATTAATACGTGCAATACTATGGGTCAGTACCATGGTTCTCTTAATACCATCTATCTAATACCAACGCCCATTTGCAACTAACTATGGTCCCTTTCTTTAAATGTGGGTTAGCCACTTACAATTATTAATATGGGCTTGATCAAATCTTTAACTAACTATAACTATGACTCAACCCTATTACATAAATAAGGAGGTTAGGGTTGGACCCTAACAAACATCTTTTGCTATTTCTACTCACACTCCGTGGTATGTCGATATTACTAACTATCTTGCTACACGAAAAGTGCCTCAACACTTACCTTGTAGATAACAGAGAAGGATTATCCATAATATTGCCCAATTTTCATGGATAGAAGGATATCTCTTTTACATGGGACCCAACCCATAAATCCAATGCTGCATAAGAGAGGATGACATCTATGGTGTCCTGAAAGTTGCTCATGATGGCCTCTGTGAGGGACATTT
Source organism: Pinus taeda (assembly GCA_000404065.3). NCBI lineage: Eukaryota > Viridiplantae > Streptophyta > Pinopsida > Pinales > Pinaceae > Pinus > Pinus taeda. The sequence continues at coordinate 6,786 of APFE030917714.1, forward strand.
TATAAATAATCAGGCATGTCATAAGGTGTTGCAAATGGGGTACTATTGGCCATATATTTCCTGTGATGCAAGGAAATATTTGCAAGGGTGCGATAGTTTCCAATGCATGGGTTAGCCTGATCGGGTAGAAGAGATGTCACTATAGCCTCAACTAGTTCTTGAGCCCATTGAAAAATTGGGTACTTATTTTGTTGGGCCATTCAATCTACCTTCACATAAGAAAGTTCACATTTTGGTTTAGACAGGCTATGTGACCAAGTGGGTAGAGGCCAAGCCTTTTGTTAAAGTAATATTAGAGGTTGTCTTGAAATTTCTATTTGAAGAAGTTTTTGCTCAGTGTGGAGTTCCTAGAGAGATAGCTTCAGATAGTAGGGAACAATTTACATCACATATGATAGTAGGACTTATTAAGAAATATGGGATCAAGAATAGGGTAATGTATCCATATAACTCTTACGTGAATGGCCAAGTCGAGATCACAAACAAGATATTGGAAAATATTCTTACAAAGATTGTAGCAAACCATTGCCAAAATTGTGATGAAAAACTTCCTGAGCCACTATGGGTGTATAGAACAACATGGTCAAAGACAACAAGATTTTCACCATATGAGATTATCTATTGGAAATCCCCTTTGTTTATAATGAAATTAAAAATTAAGACACTCATGACAACCCTTGAATTACGATTGAATCTTTCAGAATCCTGGAAACATCGATTGGAATAGTTAAATGAGTTGGATGAAACTCATTTTGGTAGTTGTCCAGAATAATGTTGCAATTCAATAGCAGCGAAATTAATGGCACGATATATTTATGAAGAAAAATGTGTTTCAAAGAGGAGATTCAGCATTACTCTATAACTCCTGGTTCAAATATTTTAGGGGTAAACTTTTCTCGAGATCGATGGGACCATATGAAGTTGACGCGTTGTTTGATAATAGGACTGTTAGACTTATAAAAATTGATGACACATATACTCCTTTGCCTATAAATGGACATTGCCTCAAACTATACCACCATCCTGCTTCTAAAGGCTCCCTTATCAAACATTTTTCTGATAATTCTGGTTTTCAAATTATTAGTGCAGAGAGCTCTTCCTCTGCACCTCTGATTTAAAAAAAATAAAAAATATACAACAATATATATATCTATATATCTAATATAATAAAATGTTGTTACTACCTTATCATTCTTTTTTTTGCAGGTATCTCACTGTTATTGTTACTCTTCTGGTGTTGTTACTATGATCATGGAAATTTTTTCTAAGTACTTCATTGTTGTTGTTACTCATCTAGTGTTGTTACTCTGATCATGGAAATTGTCTAAGCTCTTCACTGGTGTGGTTACTCCTCCGGTGTTGTTAGTCCATGGGAATTTTGTCTAAGTACTTCATTGCTATTGTTACTCATCTAGTGTTGTTACTCTGATCATCGAAATTTTGACTAAGCTCTTCACTGGTGTGGTTACACCTCCGGTGTTGTTAGTCCATGGGAATTTTGTCTAAGTACTTCATTGTTGTTGTTACTCTGATCATGGAAATTTTGTCTAAGCTCTTCACTGGCGTGGTTACTCCTCTAGTCTTGTTAGTCCATGGTAATTTTTTCTAAGTACCTCACTAGTGTTGTTATGCCTTTGGTGTTGTTACTCTGATCATGATAATTTTGTCTTAGTACTTCACTGGTGTTGTTACTCTGATCGTGGTGATTTTGTCTAAGTATTTTGCTGGTGTTGTTACTCCTTTGTTTTTGTTAATCTAATCTTGGCGATTTTGTCTAAGTACTTGACTAGTGTTGTTACTGCTCCGATGTTATTACTCCTCTGGTGTTGTTACTCCTCCGGTGTTGTTTCTCCTCCGATGTTGTTACTCCATGGAGATGGCGATTCTATCTAAGTACTCTAGTGTTTTTATTGCTCTGATGTTCTTACTCCTATGTTGGTGTTACTCTGTCATGATTGTGACTAAGTGTTTAGGCGATGTTATTATTCCTCGGTCGTTGTTACTCCCCTAATGTTATTACTCCTCAGATGATTTTAATCCCTCCGATGTTGTCACTCCTCCGCTACGGTTACTCCATCAAGCTAAATTGCCAGGTATGCCCTAAATCATCTTTATGGATTTGATCGATAATTCATTTGACATGAATCGACATTAACACGGATGGTCATCCCTTTAGTTTGGAGGGGTATTATAATAAATACGAAGATGCCATAATTAAAATGAAGTAATGACTTGTTGTATCACTATTGAACCCTATTCCAAGTGTGTCCACTCCATGACCCCCACCATACCTCGCACGGTTATCCATATGCATTGGGACTTGAAAAACTACAATTGTGTTAATGGATAGTCCTTTCGAATACTGTGAAATGATTACCAGAATTATCACTCATTATTGCCATAATATTCCATTGTCTTTTCCATATTTTACCTTTACCTTCCCAATTTTCATGATCATTGCAATTTTACCTACCAACATTGCTCATCAACAGTCCTTTTTTTACTCCAATTGTTGCTACAGAGAAACTGGAAAATGGGAAGGCAAGCCATTAGGGATGAAGTAGAGAATACAATGCAGGTCCAGAGAGATATAGACATATGACTTGTCATTTTAGATACATGATGGCATGTGTATTTTGAGATGTCGCGGGGATTTGATGAAGCCATGATAATCAAATTCACATTGAATTTGGATGGAAATCATTTGAGAGTGCATGTGATCTAAACTTAAAAAATATAGAAACAACTTACATATATAATCATAATCACATAAATGCAGCCAAAAAACACTTCATTTCATTAATAGAAAAAATTTGAACTATGCTTACAAATAGAATGGAAATAAGATAGCTCACGTGATGGTAGCTTATCTTTGAGAAGAGATGTGGAGGTTACAGGGCTTGAAATTGTGTTACAATGAGGCTAAAGGGTCTATTTATTATTGGAAAACATGAGAAAAATCTAAAAACCAAAAACCCTGATGCCAGGAGATGTATCACAAAGCGCTTTTGGGCCCTGTTGGGGTTACTTATGCAGCTAACTTCTCAAGGGTCATGCTTGGTCATATTATCTCCATTTGGCACATGTCATACCTTGTTAGAAAGTTCTCTCTAGGCATTATAGGTTTCACTGCAGGCCCCGTCCTATGGTTTTGGGCCTGCCGCAGACCCTAAAAAAATGTCGTTTAGGGCATCAAAATTTCTTTGAAAGTTCAAGACTTGAAAAGATGCAAAAAATAGTAAATGCTGAAATGAACAAGGAAACCAATAAAACTAACTATGTGGTTTAGGTGGAATAGAGAGGTGCCCAACAATATCCACCTGGACCATTCCTACCCCCTTAGGAAGAAATGGTCCCCATTGCATCGAGGGCCTCCATAAGTTGAGGAAATTTTTGTTGAACCTAGTCCTTGGTGAACCACTTGCCTTGGTGAACAAATTGGACTACTTTGACAACTTGATATAGTTTTATCCTCTATTGGTGAGTTTTCTTGATCTGTTTGTCCATGATCTGATTAGTTGTGGCATGTTCCATGCAATTCAGGTCGAGATCCATTGGTGTTAGTTGTTATACAATGTTATATATGTCCAACAATGGTGGAAGGTATGGCAAAAGGTGGTCTACATTGAACACTAGGTGCAGACCGAGGAGTGGTGGGATGCTGAGCTCAAAGGCATTATCGCAGATGGCATTGGCAATGTTGTATTTCCCATATTAGAGAGGTAGAATCTTGCGATAGGGTTCAACAAGATGCTCCTTCTGCAAATGTAGCTAAACTTTGTCGCCCACCTGGAACTTGTCTGACACTCAATATTATCATGGTGTTGCTTATATTTAGCACTGGCGCTATCCAATATATCATGTACATGCTGTCAAATTTGTTGAATGCACTCAATAAATATTTTAGCCCTTTGAGCTTCGGACTGAATGTGAGAAAAATCTACCTTAGTGGCTACAAATCGTATTGCCACATAAATGGGCATAATGGTTGAAATCCTAGGCCTATCTGAAAGGCGCTTTTACTTGTTGAGCTATGGAGAGCTCTGTTGTATTTGTGTTGGACATAAGGGAGACTTTCCTCCCACGTGCTTGATGCTTTGAGTCATACATGCATAGAATGTGTACGATCATATTGTTGACAGCCTCTATTTGGCCATCAATTTTGGGATGGAAAATCATGGACTTAGTAAATTTTGTATCCAACATTGACTAGAGACTTGACCAAAATGCACTCCAAAATCTATTGTCCTAGTTTGAGAAAATGGACTACGGTCCCAAAGTGTACCCATACTCACTCAACGAAGAGCTTAGTAGTGGCCTCTGCTATGATACTCTTATTGCAGGTCACTATGATGGCCATCTTAGAGAATCTATCGAGGACCACGAAAATGTAATCATTTCCATGCTTAGTAGAAGGAAGGCGTGACATGCAATCCACATACACAGATTCCCAAGGCTAGATAGGAGTAGGTAGAGGAGTATATAGGCCTTGCTTCTTGATGGTTAGTTTGGCAATGACGTAGGTGGTGTGGGATATAATGTACTTCCCAAAATCCTAGCTAAGTTTCAACTAATAAAATTACTTTTGTAATACCACCATTGTTTTCTCTACTCGGAAATGTCCAATGACCCCATTCTAGTGTGCCTCCTAAATCATCTTGTCACTCTCACTTGAAGGAACATAGACGTGTCCCAGGTGGCATAACAGTGCATCTTGAAGGTGAAAATTTTAGCTCGCTTCCCTTCCAGGAGTGTCATATTTATGATTTCGAATTCTGGGTTGCTCTTGTAAAGATGCGGCCACCACGATGTCTCATGCCCATATGATTCAAGCACAGTGATCAAGGCCATGACCGGTGGTCGGTTGAGGAAATTAGCAACATTATTGGTGCTGACCTCCTTATACTTAATGTTAAAATGGAACTATTGAAAATAGGTGGACCATTTATGATGGTGACTATTTTGCAACTTCCCCTATTTTTGTATGATCCGTAGAGGTCAGTGGTCTATGTGGATGATTGTTTCCCTCCCCACAATGTAATTCTTCCTTTCATGATAGGCATACACAATGGAATACGTCTCTTTGTCGTAAGTGGGGTACTTTCAGACTATGTATGAATGCATCTCACTGTGGTAAGCCATTTAATGCCAATTGTGAGTAAGAATCACATCCATAGCATAGTCAGAGGCATCTGTTCCAATCTCAAATGGTTGTTGCAAGACTGGTAATGTGAGAACTAGTGCAAATAGAGGTGATTATTAAACTTGGAGAATGATTGTTGTTGGGTTTTCGACCAAAAAAAAAAATTCTTTGTCTCCACCCTTGGTGACTTGAATTAAATACCAAGTGATATGAGAGAACCCCAACACAAACCTATGATAGAAATTGGCAAGACCCAAAAAGATGCAAATCTCTGTTAGATCGGTTGGGGTTGGGCAATATCAAATGAATTGTATCTTAGAGCGGTCCACATGTACACGTTGCTCATCAATGTGTTGGAAATAATACTGAGAGAAGGGGTGAATTAGTATTTACAAATCAATAACCTTTTCCTTTCCATAATCATATTTAGATATGCTACTTTAGTGAAGGCAACTCGCATCTGCACACAACTGTTCTTAAGGAAACCAATGTATATGCAGTGAAACTTTCATTCAGTTCATTCATTATATGTTGCTATTTAATTAGTGCATTAGTACTATATTAAACATTAAACAGTAACCATGTGCAGTAATAACAGAATAAACCATCACACATAAGCATCACACATGAATACCAAAATATAAGGTGGAAACACAATCTGGGTGAAATCCATGAGCTGCTGTCATCTCTGTCTTAATTTAATAATAAGAAAATATGTTTACATTCTTGTATGGGTGCAAAATCATACCAGTACGCAGGCACCCACCTATAGAAGGCTAAAACCTTTTGTCATTCTCCAGCTTCTACTAGAAGGGATCTACAACCCCTCAGTTCTTGTACTAGCCGATATATATACTAGTACGTAGGCTTCGACCTACGAAAGGCTACAACCTTCACTCATTGTCCAACTACTACTGGAAGGGATCCTAGCCCCTTGATCAGATCACCAGGCACTACTTGCAGGAATCTTTGACTTCCTCACTAAAGGCTCCAACCCTAAGTATCTTCCAGGGACCACATTTCATAAATTTTCACACTGGATACTCTTCATACACAATACTATAATATGAAGCCCACGTTTCGTCAAATTTTCATACTGGACCCATCAGTAACATTGAATCTCAAAATCAATCAACAATGCAACACACCCATCAAAACCAATCATTGAAACTCAATCATCAATCTCAGAATCAACCATAACTAAATTAATCAATTACTAAAACCTCTAACATACTGAATCAAACAATCAGTGAACCTCTGACACAACTAAATCAACCATTCATTCAAACTTAATCCAATTCAACCAATCATGTTGAACAAATAGATCACTCTAACCAGTACAGAGATCTGAACCCAGAACACTACATCAAAATCTAGAACCAACTATAACCTCATAAATCATGTGTCAGACAATATATGCTTCTTCAATGAAGCCAACCTGCATGTATACGCAACTTCCTTTAGCTCAACCTACGTGTATACGCAACTTCCTTTAGCTCAACCTGCATATACCTCTAAAGATACTGAATCATAAAACCTATAAACCACAAACTGTAGCAATCAGTGAAATTGTAAAGATCTACTATTAATTTACAGAGTTCTAAGAAAATAGAAGCAAGGATCACCCTTCTTACACAATCAATCAATCAATCAGACACAAAATCTTTACGCATTCAGTTTTACTTTCATATCTAAGAAGACTTCATTGAGAGACAATAGTAAAATAGTAGCACTGATCTGATAGATCAATCATCTTTGAACATCAAGCTTTTCTTTTCCATACACTATGTGCAAGAGTCGAACCAGCATGTATACAAACCTTCAGCAAAGCGACCCAGCATATAGATCTGCAAATACTTACTTATAACTTCGTTGCAATTCCAAACTTTAAACATACCTAGATCATCACATATAAAGGATAAAACATGCACTAGCAATCAAATCTAGCATATCCATTATTAGATCACATAATCATAAGTCATTATGATCCTGATCCATCATTATATCTCATCCATCATCAAATAGTCAGATGCATACTTAGTTCAAATCAAGAAAAGAATCACAAACCCATAACATTCATATATTCTTTTGATCCAACACTTCAAAAGGTCTTCATTACTTTTTCACTTAGCCCTTTTATCTTCTCCTCCTTATATAGTTTTAACCTTTCTCAATACATTGGACCAAACCAACACTTATAGCTAGTGTTATTCTTATACGGGATGAAATAAACATTACTCCGGTTAGTATTGTGGGCTAATACCATTGTATTGACCCTCGGTATTCCTTCACCTTAATTTCCTTTATTTTTTATCCCATACATGCTTTTCCTCTTGTAAAAGTGCGTTCATACATATAGACTCTTGTTTTATAGTGAACTCGCATGTACACACTCTTTTTGTACAGTGAACCTGCTTATACAACTTAAGATACCTCAAAATGTCCCTTTCCTTCAACTTCTTGATTCTGATCTATAGTCCTTTGTTCCTTCATCCTATTATTTTGTTCCATTACTTTGTTCCCTTTGAATAGACCTGTAATAATAGGATTTTCCATTGTACATTACTTCTAAATTAGTTCCTTTCAACTGCCCTGCATTTTGTCACATCTGTAAACACAATTGCCATGCATTCTACACATCTGATATCTCTCCTGTAGATTCATCTAGTTACCATATACAAGTGAGTTGTTCTGCTACAAGAGGGTTGCCATCAAATACAAGAAATGTATCGTAATGCCAACATTATGTCCCTTTGGACTTGGAGGCAACCATGTTGGTGTTGACTACTACAAGCTGTAGAAACTATTAGAGATAACAAAAAACACCAAAATACTCTCCCCCTTTGTCATCAAGGGCAAAAAGCGGACGAAGATACTCTCCCCCTTTGATATTAAGGGTAAAGGGTTGACCAAAATGAAGACTTTCATATTTGAAAAATTGAATATGAGCATTGATCATGCTCCCCATAGGCACATGTTGAATTCTCTGATTGAACTCCCCCTTTGTTCATGCTAAGATGCACTATATTGTCCATGCTCCCCTAGAGAACATGCAGAGTCTCCAAAAAATTATTTTCCAAAAGAATAACATGGCTCTATAACTCAACTATGTGAGTATGACCTTCCTATCACCAATGCCTCATACACACATCAATATCCAAACCATGTGGGGATATACCAAATTTAACTTATATACCTAACCAAGTAGAGATATACCAATTGTTTATACATTACTAAAATATAGCAATTATTACATCTTCCTTCCCATGCATAGTGGGGGTACAAATTACATCATATGTCCAAGAAGTACTCATTAAAAGATTATGACAGAAGGAGACATATTATTACATCATGGGTCTTTATATGACCTTTACATTGAATGATATACATGAGATTTATAATAGAGAACAAAGATCTAAACAATACCATGATAGTCATCAGCAACTGTCATGCAGAAAGAGTTAATCTTGCGGACAAAATCAACCTCCCTAGAAGCCTAAGACTTTCTAGTGACAAACAAGACAATTAGGAGCAATCCTTATCTAAACATGCATTTATCACATGAGAAATCAAGTGTTTTAGATCCTACCTGTAGTCCAACGGTGTTGTAGTAGTCCAGCCTCGTCGATCCGGATGAGCTCCTCCTTCACTTCAAAACCTGCATTCACTAACAATCAAACGATTACATAGCACTTGAATATCCCATAAAATAAAACATATTCAACATATAGACCAAGGAGTATATGAAACAACTCATTAATAACAAATTGTTGAGAAGAATGGACTTATTTGTATTAATAGGAACAAAAGAAACCATTACAACCTGAGCCTTGGTGTTGTGCAAGTTCCTCCCAGGGTCTAGCAAGAGTTTTCCTTTACTTTGATAAGCTCACCCACTTCCAAATGAAACAAGAAAG
>APFE030917724.1:0-10058 GCA_000404065.3 Pinus taeda
GAGGCATGTAGCCCACACATCTCTTCTCAGAGATAGCTACCATCGCCCTAGCTAGTTTCTTTCCATGTCTGATTGTAAGCATATTTCAGTATTTTCCATTAATGAAATGAAGTATTATTTCCGCTGCATATTTGTGTATATGGTTATCTCTGTAATTTGTTGCGTTCCTGTTTAAATCCGGATCACCATGGCTATCCAGGAATTGGCAAGGCAAGGCTGAAACCACTATCAACTAGGAAAAACCCATGCCTATGACAACAAATGAACCAAATACACAAATTCATGCACCATGCATTCACACTTCAACTAGGAAATCACACATGCAACCTATTACCTGGAAGTCCTCCTGCTAAAGCTGCTTGCTCCAATCCTTGCTTGCTTTTCCTTTGCATTCCTTGTCCTTTCGTTGCTTGTCCTTGCTTTCCTTTTCCTTCCTTTGTTTTCTTACTTGCTTTCTCCTCTTGGTGCTCTTCTCCTATCTCCAACTAACTCCAAAGCCAAAGTAACACAAGACCCCAAATTGATGCTCTAATACCTTTTTATTATTGATGCCTCTAATTTCTTCATTTTCCCTCTATTTTCCTTCAATTTCCTCCTCATGCAAACCTATGACCTTTCATCTCCCTTTACTCCTATTTTCCTCTATTTTCATAAATAAATGCGAATAATTGCTACTTGCCTTTCCAAAGCCTTTGCCAATGCCTTTGCCATTTTCCTTATCCATAATAAACAATAACTGATGACCACTAGGATGTTTTCCCAACATTCAGCTTGGAATAAGTGTCCCATGATCTTGGTCTTATTTTTTCCTTTATTAACTTTTTTACATGAACTTTTAACCCGAGGTTGTTACATTTATATCGTATAAAGAAGGGTGGGTCACATACAACAATTGTAATATACACAAACCTAACATTTAGCAATTACCTTAGGGCCTCCCTCAACATTGTAAGAGTGCATGCCCTAAGGCTTGTGCACATGAAAATAATAGTTATGTATCCTTAAGGGTAGAAACTAAACACCAAGTAAAGAAAGGTGGTGGCTAGTGGGCCATATTAAAGATAAACGTAAATATCAAGTAATGGCATTAGGTTCCATGTCAAGAAAAGGGTCAAAATAATTAATGTTTAACCCCTGCCCATTAAATGGTAGTGCAACAATAGTGTGATAGGCCCCATCCATCATTATTTTGTTTCTCGAAGAATTTCTGCATTTAAATTGTTAGGACAAGGGGTTTGCTTGTCAATCTTAGGTCAAGGAAGACACAAAGAATTATTAGATACCTTGCTTTATGTCAAGGCTTGTCATTAGATCTATAAGAGGGCATTGAGCTAGTGGAGAATGCACCTACAAGGGGGCTTGATTAATTGTGCATGGGGCCACCCCATAACATTCTATCAACTACTGAGATGCACCAAATCAACATCCACCTTCCCAATGTGCAACTAGATATAGAAGTTGTGGTTGACATGAACTAGAGTCCAATTGCACCAAGTGAACTTGCAAAATGGATAATTTAAAAAAAAAATCATTTATCTTTTCCCATATTAGAAATAAAATCTCTATTCCAACAAGTTGTCATGCTGAGTTAAAATCAATGACCAATAGGAACTTGTCGTGAAGAATGGTGGACTTTAAAGTAATGAAGTTGGGATGGTATTGGAAAGACAAGTTTGAAGCTTATTCTAAAACTAGCCTAGCAAAAGGGTAGAGGCAAAAAAAGTATTTCACTATTTATCTTCCTTATTTCAAAGGGCATCTTGGTTGCACATCTCCTAGGCCTTTCAAGTGTTGTTTGAGAGGAAGGCCATCCAAAATCATGGACCAAGAAAAAAATTCCTTTACTTGGATCAATATATAACCTTATCACTCACAATGATGACAAAGAAACCCTATGAATTATTTTCAAGAGATGTACCACATAGTATGCACCAATTCGAAACTCAACAAGCGACATGCATTCAACAACTTTGTACTTATTAAAATCCTTGGAACAATTTTACTTCTATTGTTTCCACCTATAGATGGTGAATGCATTGCCAATTTGAGAAAGAGTTGTTTGTAACCAACTCCTTAATTGGTTTAACTATAATCCCATTCATGGGATTTAATGGAAATTTTTCTTTCAAGTTTCGCTAAAGCTTCTCATGATGACCCTATTCGTCAAAGAGATCACCAACATCAACAATTATCTTCTTAAAGAGCCACTCAATCAAGAACTAAACAATGTTTACCAAATACTTGCCACTAAAAAGGACCACTACATGCATTGGTCATTAAAGCACAAACTTGTCTACAAAAGTCACCTTCCCATGTAAGATGACTTTTAACGGCTTCCAATGCTTTCCATAACTTCAATTATATGTCTAGTGAATGCAATGAACATACTAATTTGCCAAGATATCATATGTATAAGGTCTAGATACAAACCCAAGTTGACCCCAACACATATATTTAAGCATGACAATATCATTGTGCCTTGATACAACATATATGTGGAGGCACCATAATGTTGACTACAATTTTTTTATTTTTTTTTGGGAAAAACATGTCCAAGGGAAACCCATAACAAGCATAACACTTGCTAAATCATACATCTCAAGTTGTTAAATTAAAAAGATCATAAGAATTAACTAAATTATAACTTTATTTAAAACAATAACAATAATTATTAATGATAAAAATAATCAATATATAAGAAACATATATACGTTTAAAAAAAACATGTAACAAAATTCCTAACAACCCTCACTTTATCACGGAGATTCATAATTTGTAAATAGATTTTGTTATAATACCACGGGTCAATACCATGACTCATCAATAGGGTGGTTTAAACAGGTGATGATTTCGCCCAAGAAATCAGGTTATCACTGCCAAGTTTCAAAATTCTAGGTGATTTAGGGGTTCTTGAAGGTGTTAAATCCATTTCCACCATTAAAAAAATGATTAAAACACCCCAATTTCAATATTTTTGATTTTTTTGACAAGAAAATGGCCATTTAGGCAAAATTGCCGCTTGTCTAGACAAGTATCTTATCAATAACACATGCCCAAGAAACCATAATTGATTTCATATGCATTTTTCTAATTAACACATTTAATTAAAAAGACAAAAAATACATGACTATTTCCAAAATAAATCTCTATTTGATTTGTGTATACTATTAAGAATATTCTATAATATTTTATAGAAGTTAAATCCCTACTATTTATTTAGTAATAATTATTGATAATTAAATTATACTATACTAAAAATATTCTATAAAAGTTAATTCCCTATCATCCACCTAATATTTTTTTTATTAAAGTTATAAAAAAAATGAAAACAACCTTATACCATACCCAAAATATATTATAAAAAATAGAACAACTTTATAAAATATATCATAAATCAGGATAGATCCATTTTAAATACAGATCTAACATGAGAAGAGAGAGATCCAATTTCTTCATGCAATTCTTTTTATGAATCGACAATTTTTAAATATTTTGTATGTTATTTAATTTTTTATTTTTATTTTTAAACTTTCTAAATTTTATATTTACTTCGGCACGAGCAAATTTCAGTTTTGATGAAGGTAAAGTTACACATCATATTACCCTGTGAAATGAGCCTCTCGGCTCAAAAATTAAAACAACCCTCTAAAATATAGAAAAATTTCAGTTTTGATGAAGGTAAAGTTACACATCATATTACCCTGTGAAATGAGCCTCCCGGCTCAAAAATTAAAACAACCCTCTAAAATATAGAAAGAAAGAAATAAAAAAATTATTTTAATGTCCACGAAGCTAAAAATAACCTATAAGAAAAATTGTTTCTTCATTTACTTATGTATTAGGCCCCTTTTTCTTTGAAACTTCAAAACAAATGCTCCCAACATCTCAAAAAAATAAATGAGAACTAACTTTTCTTCGTGAAACTATATTGCCACTACTGAGTAGACCACCCACGACTTCCCATATGACCGAGATTTAACTTAAGCCACTTTATGTTGGCCACACGTGTGCAACGTATTAATTTAAGATAGGAGATGCGTGGTGACATGTCTCTGTTGTTTACATGTTATAGGGAACGCCATGAAATTTAAAAAGGAGTAATTTTAATTCCCAAGTATTGTTTGAACTTTATCTGCGATCCAGAAATATTGGATCGTTCATTCATGGATTCATGACATCGGGAGTAATTACCAGTCGACCTGCGATCGATAGAGAAATTGACTATTAATGAAACATAATTACGTGTAACACAAACGAAAATCTATATATAGGAGGTAAAAAGGCAAGAATATATGGCACAGTCAGCGACAAAAATATATATATGGCGGTAAAAGTCAAGATTATACGGCACAGGCGGCGATAGTAGCGGGGTCGAACTTGGGCGTTGAGGCAGAAGAGTGATTAGAGCAAACCATTATTTTCTAAGTAAATCATCCACTGCTTTCACAAATTTGTCTCAATTCTGGAACTTAGTTTTGTTTTAATTTTTGTGGAACAAATTTTAGCAGAAAGTGTGAGAGATTGATCCAGAAAAAAATAAAAAGCGATCCTGTGCGATCTACGTCAATCTATGTTTTTTTTGGCAAAAAATTATAAATGAATCTGCGATCCAATAATATGTGAGCTTTTGATACCATTAATGGCGCTTCTGACAGAGCAATAACTTAGTTTCCATATAGATTTTCAAAGGATTCTTACCAGCTTCATAGAGTATGACCTTAAATGGAAAACTTGCCCTCCCCTATAATGAGACTGATTTGGTTTCTGTATTCGGGCTCCCCTATAATGAGACTGATTTGGTTTCTGTATTCGGGTAGTACTTTAGATAGGGACAACGTTTGGTCATGTGATTTTTTTCATATTCAAAATACGAGCGTTGCTGTTATTTGGTTTATTATTGCCGACCTTTGTTACAGGGCTTCTCTCTTCATAATTTTCTCGGGATCTTTCATGTTCAAAAGTACTTTTGTAAAGCCGTAGAATTGGCTTTCTTTGTTGTTGTGGAAATGGTTATTGCTAGTGCGTCTTTTAAATGAGGTGTCAATCCTTGAACAGATTAGCCGAGCTGAATTCTCAAACCTTTTTTACGAAAAATTAGCTGATCAATGTAGAGCTCTTGTAATCCCAGGTCTTGTTGGTATTTCAGGCCGTATTGTTATCACGGTATGAACAAGGTTCCGTCATTCCATTGCTCGTCCGAGAGCCAAAACAATGGTGAATTGTTATTTCTGTAAATTTGATTAATATGTATCAAAATATTTCTTATGCATTTATGTAGATCTACTATCTTCACTGGCAAAGTTTGCAAAGGACAGATTATTCAATTATGTAACGTTCTGAAGCAAATACTATCTTCACTGGCAAAGTTTGCCAAGGACAGATTATTCAATTATGTAACGTTCTGAAGCAAAATCCTAGTGATTTCTTTTCTTTCCAGGGGGATCCTTCAAATCCTAAGGATCTCATTTGTCAGACAACCTGAGGATCCCACTTTGCCAGTTGAGGATTTGCTCCCACCAATAATGGGCTGGGACAAACCACCTTATTTCTTTGGGCCAGAGGATCTGTCGTCTTTGCTCTCTCCAGGGTGGAGAATAAGGAGCATTTGATTCTCTGGTGCCCTGTCTATCATGAGATCTGAGGGAGATATCAATGTTTGTATAGAGATTCTCGAGGCACTCATCCGTCTTCTTGCACTGTCCTGATCAGAGATGCTTAACCCTCTTCTTTAAGGGAGTGTCACCTTCAAATGTAGAGCTTTGCAAAAAACCCTTGGGGAGAGCCCTAGGGCTACAAGGGTGATCACCTCCTCCCTTCAGCCCATCTCGGACGTTGGGGGTATTGACCACCTTTTAGATGGTCAATCCACACACAAATAAAGACAACTCAGTGAGATGGTGTTCTCCTTAGTGTGCAACTAGCAGAGTACCCAAGTATCCTCACCTTCATGCCAGGTGTTGTGGATTTGCGTCTTTTTGACGTCGAGGACTATTCATTTCGTGCACACTTTACTAGCTTCCTTTCTGCTTCTGGAGGTTTGTCGGTCTTGGACGTTAGAAGAGTTTGTAGGTGAGGCACCTTGCTCGCTTTAAGGAGTCCTGCCTAGCCATCTTAGCGTTAGGCATTCCCCTATGGATATTATTAGATTTTGTATTGGTCCTATTAGAGTGGAAAATGACAGGGGATTTCCCCTTTCAGGCGTATAGGTTCATTCACAGCCCTAAATGCTCCCTTGCTGCCTCCAAAACGTAAGTCTCCAACTTTGCTGCTACAAGGCAGGGTTCCCATGCACCCTTGCTTTGGGTATTGCATCTCCCATGTACTGTGTCTTAGTAAGTTAGTAATAACATCTTGTAAGCCCTTGACCCAACCATGCAGTGGTTTGGTTAAACCTTCTATGAAGATCATGATCAGCCTCTGCACTGATATGTTCATCAACATAACAGCTAACCGTTTAAATTTTTCAATGTAGGCATCTGGTGCGCTGGTCTGCTTGAGCTGTATCTTTGGATCCTTCCCATCAAACTGGTCAATCAATCTTTGTAAAGTCCTCATAAGAAGTGATGCTGGAATGCGCCAAGGTGATCAATCTGTGGTACCACCATTCATGTGGTTCTCCTTCCAAATGCAGGGTGCAAATTTGATAGCCTTTGCTTCCAACATTGGGTTAAGTTGGAAGTAGGTGTCTAAATTTTGTACCCAAGCCCTTGCTGACCACTTGGATGACCCATCGAAAGAGGGAAGGGAAAGTTTCCCAACCTTGCGCAGTAGATCATGGTTCTGCTGTGTGTGCCCTTGGGGCCTATTTCTGTACTTAATGCTACTGAACTCATTAAAAGTTGTGGTTGCTTGAACATCTTCTTTTAGTGATGCATACTCTTGGAAATATTCTGTAAAGTCGCTATTCTGTTCAGTGGTTCCTTGGTTTGCTACCCTCTAACCATCTAGAAACTGGGGTAGTAGAGGCCTAGGGTTCCTTCTACTGGTTACCCGTGTTAGCTTGTGTAGAGATGTTAGAGGAGCCATGATTATGGTTGTTGCTCTCCTCTGTAAAACTTTTGTTACCTCTATTAGATCCACTAGCAGAACTGTTACCTGCATTGTTTACATTTGCCATAATCTGGGTAAAAAATTGGGCCATTTGCTGCTGCCCTTGGGCAATCTGCTGCTTCCCTTGTGCCAATAGTTGAGCTATTTTCTGTTGCCCCCTTGCTAGTTGCTTCAAGATGTCAAAAGTGTTAGCTTCTGGTGGCTGTTCTTCCTTGTCTGCCATGACTGATTTGTGGTTACCCTTCTTCATCCTGACTGTAACATTTTCCCTATCTTTAGGAAGCATCCAGAGTTCATATGCTCACAAGCTGGTAGGATGCACAACTATGATATCACTGTAATGTCCCTCAGGGGAATTTACCCTTAGGGTTGGAAAGAGCACATGACAAAAATTGTATTCTAACTAGTAACACAACATTCCTTCACCCTTTTTTGCAAACAGAGATAATATTAAATGCACAAGCAATGTAAACAAGTATTTGATTACACCAGCAACTTATACAAATAAGCCAATTTAACAGTAGGTTAGAAGTCCATGATCCGTCCAAAGTACATTGTAGTTTAATTTCACAATCTGGCACTAATTGTATCAGTAGTCCCTGCTGTCCCTAAACTACGGTCCTAGCACCCTTGGTTGCTTAGTTGCTTTAGTTCCACTCAGCTGGTTCCTCTTGTTCCTCACTGCCTTTGTTTATTGCTGCTACCAGTACTCCGATCTCTGCTGCCATAGGGGGACCTACGTAGGCCTATAGGTTCTTCTGCGGCCCTAAATGCTCCCTTTGTTGCCTCCAAAATGTAAGTCTCCAGAGTTATGGATGAAGTGAAGGCTTTACAGAAATTTCGGCATGAGCTGAGTGCCTTAATTTTCAGAACTCGGAAAACAACAATTGTTTTGAAATCAAATATGTTGGTTTTATCTGAAGTTCTAAAAGTGATGCATACAAAAGCTTATCTTAGTCTCTTAGTCTTAAGAGTTGTTTAGATGAAAACGGAAAAAGATTTGTTTGCTTGAGTGGGGAACTTGTCATTACCTCACTTGCTTTGCCAATGGCTAATGCAGAAAAGGAGGCTGCTTTCTTTCTTGGTCAGATTAAGATTTCCAAGGAAAACCTTTCTCCTGGGCAGAATCAAAGTCAGGTAGTGTTGAAGAGAAACAAACTTGAGAACTGTTCTGGGTCAACAGAATCGGATAATAAGATTTTGAAGAATGTGATATTGCTCTCACGGAAATAGACGAAACCCCAATGGTTGCACCATATACAACAGAGAATTTAACTGCAGAGGTTGTAAGAAGCTCAATTGTGAAAACTGAGGTGGACATTGCATATGATGTAGCCCACAACGATGATGAGGCCCTAGGAACAAGGGCTGCTTCTGGTTCTGGCGGGACTGAAGTATTTTTAGTGAATCAACTGTTCAAAGTTCATTTTGCTTTGGACTGGATAAAAAATTCTCATGGTGAAGATGAGTTTAGTGATATTGATAGTGTAGAGATTTTGCATAATCTTCATAAACATGATGTTTAGAAACTGATCATTTGTTACGAATAAAATAGTATAAATAATATAAATATAAATAATGAGGATAATTGTAATAATGATTAGTTAATTAGTAATTAGTATTGAAGAGGCATGTCTAAATGGGACATGACCTTCCATGAAGAGGCACTGCCTAGTATATAAGTAGGCTCCTCACTCTGTAGTGTTCCTAAGTAGGAATGCAAGTGATATACAAGCATACAATCAGTTCAACAAACAGAAAAACAAAATAGATACTAAGCACCCATGGAAATGCTGGAAATAAGGAAGTGATGAGCTTCGAGAGCAAAATACAATAGTAAATAGAATGGTGCACTTGGGCTTGTTTCAATGGACAAGCATGACCAAACCCAGGTGAGCAATAGCTGAACTGAAGGCTGCTACAACTGCTGCACCAATCTGCATGCTTGTCCTAGAAAACTGCTTTTTCTACTGACTTTGAATGGCTGGAAACACCACTTCCCATGCTCAGAAACTTATGAGATTCGAGTTTCTGACTCTTTGGCCTAAACCCAGAAAAACTCACGAAGGAATTTAACTGGTTCAAAATTTTGATATTCGACCCCCAAGGAACCCAACTTCAGTTGCAACTGCAAAACTCGGCCTGCTAGATTCTGACTGGAAATCCTCCTGGAAAGTGCCCAAAAATGCTGGGCTAATCCCTCCTACAGATCTCCTGAATTCTTGGATGAGTTTTCGGGCTGTAGCTCTTGCCCACAAGACCCACGAAATTGCAAAACTGGCCCTCTGCGCTGTCTCCCAAGTTTGAAATTCGAACCACTGGGTTGCTGGCTTCTTTGGCTCCAAAACTCTCATTGAATGCTGGCTTAGTGCTTTCCTTTAGATTCCTAGACTCTTCCGGCAAGTGGCCGATCCACTATGGCTCAATCTCCCTTTGCGTGTTCTCCTTGTGGCCCTAAAATACGCATTTCCAGAGTGTAGTTGAGTGATGGTGTTGTAGAAACTCTCGGATCTCCTACAAACACTGATGGAACTGCCTTCCTAGGGCAGACACTCGAACTCCCCCGAAGGTAAGGTTGAATCCAATGTTACTTGGGAGCGGGAGCGGGAGCGGAAGCGGGAGCGGGAGCGACCATTTTCAAAAGCTCCCGGTTTGGGAGCGAATCCGGGAGCGATTTTTTAAAAATATATATATTTTTTATATTTTTTAATTTTTGATACATATATGTCAACAAAAACATGTAGAATGATGAATTAGACATAGAAAACATAAAAAAACATAGATTGATCATTGAACCATATCACATCAATCATCTAGATGAAATTATAATCGTCATCAACCATGTCCAGAAGATAGTAATTTTACACATATTACAACTGCAACATATTGAGTCTCATGAATAATGATTCATCACATTCAATCTTAAAGTTTCAACTTCAAGTTTTTAAAATTGAAATTCAATAGCATTTATCATCATTGATCACCAAAGTTGTACAGGTACTTGTAAG
>APFE030917727.1:0-21994 GCA_000404065.3 Pinus taeda
ATGATATTCCCCATCAACATTCAATTCTCCTTGAGTGTGGAATACATAACCCCCCTCATAGAAAGTGCCAATATCATGGCTAATGCTAGCGAGAAAAAGATACCTAGTCCCTTAAAGTAATTAACATTCACTTTAATCATAAGGTGTTAACAATTTCTTTAATCACTAGGTCAATTTATGACATAACTACAAAAAGTTTATGTTTGCTTACAATTTGGTGAATGACAAGTCAAGTTATAAATGGTAATCGCTTCCTAAACAGAAGTGGGAGAAAGCAATATCATATTAAAAAATTACTTGGACATGCATAACCATTCTTAGTTAATTGAGAAAAGTTCCAAGCAAAAGGAAATAACTGTATTCAAGACTTTGATATCTGTTATAAAAAATTACCGCTCAATATATCGCTTATTGAGAATCTAGCTGCATCACTAATAACCTACGTTTATAAATTAGTTTATTTAAAAACACCCAATTATTTTGTTTATATACAAGTGTCACTATTATAATGCAACATATAATATGTTAGTGACTAGCATAATCTATGAAAATTTGTTTGTAATTTTAATAGATATGAGAAGAAAATGCAATACACATTCAATTTTAAAGTACTATACCCAAATTAATGTTATTATGACCACACAACAACAAATCAAGCAAAGAACATGACACTTTATACCAAAAATTATTTTCACAGCTTCAACAAAGAATACCAATTAATTCCAACAAACCACAACCCCTTGTGCATTGAACGCTAGTAAGAATAAATACACAGCAAACATGGCTCAAACATCTTGATCCTATTTTTTGATGAAATGATGAAAATAGAGACTACAATAATCAAGCCATCCA
Organism: Pinus taeda; assembly: GCA_000404065.3. Classification (NCBI taxonomy): domain Eukaryota; kingdom Viridiplantae; phylum Streptophyta; class Pinopsida; order Pinales; family Pinaceae; genus Pinus; species Pinus taeda. Next base: position 853 of record APFE030917727.1, read on the forward strand.
TATGCAAATGCCATTAAATATGCCTCAAGAATCCATGCCCAAGCATCGAAATGGAAAAGCTCTAAATGGGTACCAATAAGAAGAAACATAAAGATAAGACAATAATGTGAACACCAAAATGAAACACCCCATCACAAAGTAAAAATTAAATCATAATATTGACAAGCCAACCCACCAACCAACACAGTGAGGGTAAGAAGAACATTATTAAAGAAAAATGCGTCACAACATCATTGTAAAGAATAAATGGACCACCATTTATTAACATACATAGAGTAAATAAAACTATAGTCACAAAATGAGTTGACATAGAACCATGGATGAAAGTTATTATCCATCCTCCTCTAATTGATAAAATGAGTGAACAAGGCTGAGAATGAATGGAAAAGATTGAGGAAATTACTACTAAAAAAATGCCACCTAGTCTCTAAAAACTCATACAACAAAGCTACCTGAAATAGTTCAAATCAAACACACCCTAAGCAAATTATACCTTAAATAATAAAAATGAATCATAAGATGTCCACCAACTTATTTTTAAAGAAAGAATGAAAGTAAATGAAAGTAGTGATTGTAAAAACCTAGCTATCAATCTTCAAATCATAACAATAAATCAACAATCCATATGCAATTATTAAAAAAATTAGATCTCTGGACCAATAACAATATAACAATGAGAATTATACCCATAAGAATAAATCACTCCCAATAATTCCCACAAACCCCAATATTATTACATCGAATAATAGAAAAATAAGAATAATCACTCCTAAATACACATGCAAAAATTAAAATAATGATAACCTAAAACCATGGTTGAAGGAAATGGTCAATTAGGGTTATGTTGGGTGGTTGTGTAGAATGGTTGTTATCTTCCGCACCTAGGTTAAAATCCCCTCTAGCAACATAATGAACTATAATTCGTTGATAATTTTTATTGGAGGTTTCTTTCTTTTGAATATTGTTGGATTGGCTTCAAGATTTGTGAACTCTTAAGTGACTATACATGTGGGTTGGCTTAGTACCAACAACCTCACACCAGCCTTTGGGTTGAGAGAGAGGTTGATTTCTTTCCTTGGAAATAAAAAGATAAAAGAAAATGAAAAATATACCTATAAAACTATAGTATTACTAATAATTCAATACAAGCAGATCCCCATTTCACCACTCTGAAAATCAAAACGATTAAAGTACACATAGTATTAATGACCTAGAAAGCTACATTCCAATATTAAAAATCTAAAGCTCCAAGCTAATACATAGAAGAATGATAATAGATATAAGTCCATGTCCTAACTACATAAATGAACCTTCACTGTGAGAACATAAGAATGAAATACCATTGGTTACAACATAACATTACTGGACAACACAATGAAGTTAAAAGAAAAACCATGCTAAGAATGTGTATTGCAACAACCATATAATGTATAAAAAGAGCACCATTAAACACCCACATAGAGCTAAACATTATTCAAGTCACTATGGTTACAACATAACATTACTAGACGACATAGTGAAGTAAAAAAAAAACACCATGCTAAGAATGTGTATTGCAATAAGTATATAATGTATTAAAGGAGCACCATTAAACAACCACATAGAACTAAACATTATTCAGGTCATTACGAGAGTCCATAAAAATTCATGGATTGGATATATAAACTCATGGATTGGATTTATAAACCCTCTTATTGAGAAAAAAAGTCAGAAAGAAAATGAATATAAAAAAATGGTAGATAAAGAATACCAAGAAAAAAACCTTTATACATTTAAAAGAAGATGCATTAACAATAATTAAACACCCATCACACCTTCTTTGAGTAACCATACCTCCTTTATATATATATAATTATATAATTCAAAATTCAATTATTTTCTACAAAATTAAAGATTTGCATATACTTCTAACCAATTTTATATTACTTATTGGTTCAATGTTTCTTAAAAAATTAAAAATTAAAATAATTATTTTAATTAATATTAAATTAATATTTAAATAATTATATTATAACTCATTTTTAAATAATTATTAATATTTATTAATTTAAATATTTAATAATAATTTTTTTACCTTTATTTTAAAATCATAATATAAAAAAAATATCTAACATCTACTTTGTTAAAATTTAATATTCAAAACTAACATGAGTCTATCACTTGCACTTTCAGAAAAGGAAAGGACATGCTTGTCTCGAACAATTTTGAACCAATATATTCCTGAAAGTTTTAGACATGCAAACACTCAAATAAGAGTTCAATATCACATATTCGATCTCTGATTAATTACACACGCAAAACATCTTTATATATCCTGACGACTTGATTGGCTAGACGTACCAGCATAATCACCTAAAATCATTTTAAATATCTTTTATATATATATATATTATATATATATATATATTATATATTATATATATATATATATATATTATATATATCACATCAACACCTAAAATTCAAAATCATTTAAATATCTTATATATAAACACTTCACCACTTCCACATTTAACACCTAAAGTCTAAAATGATTTTGATTTTAGGTGTTTAATGTGGAAGTGTTATAACATCTCGAACCCTCTTTAAATTTATTTAAATATAATAAAACTCTATCTTTATTATTTTTCATAAAGTACATTTAAAAAGGATGTTTTAAGATTAAATATCTAAATTTAAAATTTAATCTTACCAATTTATATTCGTATTATTATTTTTAAATAATAAAATAAATGTTTTTATTTAAAAAAATAGATTATTAGGTTTATACGTTCTTTATAATTTGGGAAGACCTTCGAGTGATTTTTTTTTTTTCTCTATATTTTTTAAAAAATTAATTATCTTATATTAATATATAAGAGTTTACATACACTATATCATAACACTTTTTTTATGTCATAAAATAAAAAACTGATCTACAATCTTCAAAATGTCCCTTGCTATGTTTAGTCACTAGTTCTAAGCTTTCTAAAAGTAAAAACCAATTAACAAACGACAAAAAATGACAACGTAAAATCTAAGTACAGTTTGTCTTTTAGCTAAGATTACTGGTAACCTTCTCTTAACAACTCGTTGCTCTTCAACAAATTCTTCAATGCAAATATATCCCTATTGAATATTCAATCCTTTCTTTAAGAGTTCATTTGCACCATGATTAATCTCCATACATATAAGTGTAAATATGTAAAATTGAAAGATATGATAGGAGACCGAGCCCTATCCTTCTAGTGTTCCAAACAGGACACGTTTAAAGCACCCATCTCATTTTCCCAATCAATCACTTTTTTTGAATCCCCAAAATCATTCAGTGAAGTAATTATCATTTCCTTTGAACATGTTAAAGTTCCCCATAGTGTAGTTAGTTCAACGTTTGTGTTTGTTCCAACTCCCCCATTATAGTGTATCTTATAGAAGTGGTTCCTCTCCTTGAAGATAATTCCCCCACATCCATAATTCTTAGATTGAGAAACCTCATTCAAATAGCCCGTAGGAAAATCCATAACATTAAGTGGTAGCTGGATATTTATATTATGGTGGACATTAATCATTGAAACCATCTCTTTAAAATTTCTTGCAATTTGAATGCTAGTTCTTAAATTATCAACAAGCATATCTTCAAATATAGAAAAGTACCTTTTTCCCCAGATTCCCCACACAATATAAAAATGAAGGGAGACACAGTCAGGATTGAAATCCTTCCAATGCTTGATACAATTCTTAATATCATTTATATTTTAATCCGAATTGATGTTTAATGCATTTAGAACATTTTTCCATACCCCAACCACAAATCAACATTTTATAAACAAATGGGTGATAGTTTCTATCACAACCTTGCACATTGGGCATCATTCAAGTTCCTGGTAACCTATTTTTCGTAGATTACCCCATGCCAAAACTTTTCTCTTTAAGCAAATGCATAAAAAAAATTAACTTTTAGGGGAGTTTCCATTTCCAGATATTATTATACCACCATCAACAAGTTGTGACCACCAGGGAATTAGTGATATACATACAGTCCTCCTTTCTTATTTCCTTCCCATTCATTGAATTTCCTTTCCATTATCAGCAATTTTCATCTTGTTTCAACCTTACCCCCTTCTTGACATAGGTCCAAAATATAAGAATTCCCTGCAACTGCCCATTCCCGTTCCAATCCCATATCCCTATGAGATAACCAAATCATACCTAAACTGGGAGGATGTACAACTTTTTGAATTTGGTTCAAATAGAAGATCCCAAGTGATGAAGGATTAAAACCAACTATTGTTGGAGACAAGAGAAACTAATATATCCAACAAAACGATCCTTAACAATCATTACCATAGTACCATCTTGAATTTTCTATTGTAAGTTTCCTTCTAACCAATGTTTTATCTTCAACAACGAACACCAAGTGAAGGAGACCTCAGTGGGTGCATAAATTTTTTGAACTAATACAAACATTTACATGGGTGTCCAAAATATATTTATCCTTTATCACATCCTACAATACACCTTTTTCACCAATCACCTACCATAAAGTTTTGATAGTGAGACCCCATCCAAACCACTAAAGGTTCTTAACTCCCCATCATCCTACCTTTTTAGGCCTAGTCAAATCCTCAAGTTTTTCCAAATGTCTTGCTCTTATCATCACTGCTAGCCCATATGAAATTTTCTACCAAGGAATTAATTTTCTTTAGAATAGATTTTGGCACCAAGGCTATGTGCATCAAATACACAAGCATATTTTGCAAAAAGACTTTGATGAGGATGAGTCTCCCTCCTACAGATATCCATTTTTTGGTCCATAAGTTTAGCTTCCTTTCAAATTTACCAATCATCCATCCCCAATGTTGTAAAGCATAGTTATTTGGTTAAAGGAAAAACCCCAAGTATGTAAAGCCTGGTGCTAAAGGCTTAACTTGAACATTAAAAAGTTCAAAAATATCTAATAAAAATCTATCCTCTGCCTCATAGTGAATGAACATAAACTTTTATTTGCTAATGTGTAAACTTGTAGCACTATTGAAAGTAACATAAATTTTGTAATAATTTCTCTAATCCATAAGGGTGCAACTTCAAAATAGAAGAACATCATTTACAAAAAGTAAATGTTTGATAGTAAATTTCTTGGAGACCCTAATGTCTATAACATAACTCCTCATCCTTTCCAAATGTATAATCCTGCTTAATCCTTCAATAACAATGATAAATAGCGAGTGAGACAAGAAATAACCCTATCTCAAGCCTCTAGTAGGCTTGAAGAATTGAAAGGGACCCCATTTATCGAGCCGACAAATTGGACTGAAGTTACAAACACCATAATCCAATGGACCACATCATAAAAAAGGCCAACCTTATGGAGTTCCATATGTACAAAAACCCAATCAAAACAGCCATAAGATTTCATAAGATCTAATTTGAGGATGAGAGCACTGATGCCTTTTTTTAATCAAGTGTAAACACTCTTGGGCTACCATAATGGCATCATAGATTTGACTTGATTTCAAAAGCCCAAATTGTTTTATAGATATAGAGGATGATAAAGTTTCCCTCAACATGCAAGCTATACTATTAGAGATCAATTTGTACACTAAATTACACAAAGAAACAAGTCTAAAGTCATTTAAAGGGAGTGACTTATAGGACTTTGAAATGTGAGCTATAAAAGTAGAGTTCAGTGCCTTGGGGATTTTTTTTTTTGCATCTGGAATCTTAAACCAAGTGCCTGAGATCTTCTCCCAATAGATAAAAAATGTTTAGAAAAATATCCATTGTCTAGCCATCTAGTGCTACACTTATGTCTCTAGAAAAAGTCCTTAGGAACTTCTCTAATTCAAAAATTTTGACCAGCCTCCCTATATAATGAGCCTCATCAGGCTTGAAGAAAATTGGATATGTATCTAAAACCTTTTATTGATTATCAATGTCCATGCTATTCTTTGTAGCATATGTACCCTAAAAATATCTTATTTGCTTTGATTTGTATCCTTCCAAGAGGAAATGATATTACCTTTTGCATCCTGTAATTACCATATAGAGTTTTCCAATTTACGCTTAATGAAAAAATGATAAAAGTTGTAACATCCCTGGTGAAAATTCCATGTAATAAAAGTTAAAAATAATAACCACAGATGATGGGACACTTATTCCAAGTTGAAAGTTGGGTAAAATCATAGTGATGGGGATCACTTTTGATTGTTTATGACTAAGGAAATTGGCAAAGGTCATGGCTAGGGCTTTGGAAAGGTAAAATGGCATTTTTGGCACATTTATTTATGAAAATAATGGAAATTAGGAGAAAAGGGAGGTGAAAGGTCACAAGTTGCATGTGAGGAGGAAATTGAAGAAAAATAATGGAAAATGAAGAAAATAGTTGCCTCATTCATAAAAAGGCTTAGGAGGATCAGTTGATAACCTTTTGTCAGTTTAGTTTTGGATCTCTCTCATTATTTTCTCCCTCTCTCTCTCATACTCTTGTAGACAAGTTTTCTTCGAACACTCTTGGAGGGTGTGGCATACTTATATTTTTGGAGCAAGAAGGCAAAGGAAGAGCAGGAAAGTGCAAGAGGGCATCAGGATCATCACTTACATCATATTTTCTTGAAGGTACCAAGTATCATGTATGTTTCCTTCACTAGTTTTGACATACATGGCATATGCATGTGGATTTTTGGTTGTGATCCCTCATTGGCATGGAGGACAGCCGTGATTGATAGTGGATTGCCTAGCCTTCCATTTCCTAGATATCCATGGTGATTGTGGGTTATTTTCATTGTTGTGTTTTTGGTTGGTTATTATGTTTCCTTAGCTTGGTTTGAGTTACTATTCCTCGAAGCCTTGGTTGGACAAATGCTCTAGAAGCCCTATAACAACTTGGGTAGAGTTACTAGTCTTGGAAGCCTTGGTTGGAAAATTTCTCTAGAAGCCCTTGGTGGGTTGAATTACTAGTCCTTGAAACCCTAGTTGGAGAAATGCTCTGGAAGCCTTGTATAAGTTGTAAGCTGATTTAGTAGTCCTGGAAGCCTTGGTTGGACAAATGCTCTAGAAGCTCTAGAAGGCTTGGATGGAGACCAAAATGTTGATGGTTTTTTTATGTCCGACTGTGAGGTGGAATCATTGTTTGATGGGTTGAGGTGGATGACCTTTGGAAGCCTTGTATGAGTTTTGATTGATGTGTTCTAAGTGATCCCACATTCATGCTTGGAATATGGCATGGGGGTGAATAGATGAAGAGAGATTTGGCTTAGCCATTCTACAATCGGGTGGAATGTGGAAGTCCCATCCTGGGTTTGGATTTTGCATCATTAATGAAAGGTTATTTACCCTTGTATTTATATGAGCATTTTGATGGATTGTCTGTGGTCTATATGGCTGTAATTTCATGAGTATTTATGTTGCTATTATGCTGGTTATGTAGGTTTTAACCTTGTACAAAAATAACCTGCATACGAATTCTAAAAATAGAAACTAAACAATAACGAGAGCCTAAAACATAAAACATATATACACATGGATTTTACCCTCAATCCCAAAACCACGACTACGAGACGAATTTTTCATTATGTTCCTTTCAATGTGACAATACATATATTTACATACCGAAGCATCTGTAAACACCAATCCATTAACCTTGGATTATAACATAACCGTAGTTCTCTTTACCGGATCTACAAAATACCACGAATAGTAAACCATCATGCCGAAAACCATGTGCGAAATTCATGCACAAAATCATAGGCAGGTCCACCCTCCAAATATAGGGTAGTCATGGAAAGAATATAACATAATCCAATGTTCTCCCACTTGTTGGCTTCTTTCCATAGCGGGCCACAGGAGAGCTTAGTCATTGATCCAGCCCAACAATGCCCATTGTTTCTCTACACCAAGAGAACTTTTGAGTGCTCACAGAGTTTGTCAATGCATCTATAGTATTCTTCAAAGTGTCCACATTAACCAACAAAACCTTTTTGTCCTCAACCATATCCCTCACAAAGTGATATTGAACATCAATGTGCTTTGTCTTTGAATGATAAGTAAGGTTCTCTACCAAGAAAATTGCACTTTGGCTATCGTAGTCTATCCTTATAGCTCGTTGTACTAACCCCATACTTGAACACAATCTCTGCAACCAAATTGCTTCCTTTCTTGCATGAGTGGTTGCCATGTATTCTGCCTCTGTAGTTGAAAGTAGCACTACAGATTGTCTCTTACTCATCCAACTCACTCCACCTCCAAATAGGTTAAACACATACCCACTTGTAGATCTTCTCTAATTCATATCTCCAGTCCAATCTACATCAACAAAGCCATGCATGTCCAAAACTCTGTCCAAGCCTAGTCTTCATTGGTAGCACAAACCATAATCAATAGTGCCATGCAAATACCTGAAAACAAGTTTCACTGTTGTCCAATGCTCCTTACATGATTTTGACATAAACCTACTCAATGCTCCCACTTCATGTGAAATGTCTAGTCTAGTACATAGCATTACATACATCAGGCTACATATTTCACTTTCATGTGGAACACGAGACATTTCCTCTTCCTTTTCTTGTGTCTTGGGACATTGTTTAGCGGATAAATTTACACCTACAGGAATAGGAATCTTCACCTATTTACTATCCTGCATATTAAACCTCTGTAGTATTGTCTCGACATGATTCCTCTGGTTTAACGAGAGCTTCCTCTTTGCCCGATCTCATTTAATTACCATGCCCAAAATATAGTTTGTAGCACCAAGATATTTCATGTCGAATTTGGAGGACAATTGGGTCTTCAAATCCTAGAAAATTTCTTTGTCATTTCCAACCAGCAGCATATCATCCACATACAAGACTAGATAAATAACACAGTCACCAATTAATTTAAAATACACACAGTGATCTGCTTTGCTTCTAGTGAATCCAAGTCCCTGTATAAATGTATCAAATTTCTTATACCACATCCTTGGTGACTATTTTAACCCATACAAAGACTTTTTTAACTTGCATACCAGTTCTTTCTTACCCTTCACCGCAAAGCCTTCAAGTTGCTTCATGTAGATCTATTCTTCCATATCCCCATGAAGATATTTTGTCTTCACATCCATCTTCTCTACCTCAAAATCAAAAGAAGAAACAAACGATAAAAGTAATATAATAGAATCTACCTTGGCATTAGGAGAAACGATATCACCAAAATCAATTCCCAACACCTAGGAATAACCTTTTGCTACTAACCGAGCTTTGTATTTCTCCACCTTTCCTTCTGCGTTCATCTTCTTATTGAACACCCATTTGCTTCCAATGGGTTTCCTTCCAACGGACAACTCCACCAGATCCCAAGCTTCAGTTTTGTGCAAAGACGCCATTTCATCAACCATGGCCTCTTTCCAGAGTTTTCCATCCTTAGAATCTACTACTTCCATCAAAGTTGTAGGATCATCATCAGTAGTAGATAAAGCAAAATTTGAATAGAAAGCAGATGGACTATACCTTTCTGGCTGCCTTCTTTCTCGAACTGATCTTCTCACAACCGAAGTTTGTGGCTCTTCATCTTCTGATTCCTCTTCTGTTGTAGACTCTGATTCCTCCTCCTTTAACTCAAACTCTATCTTCTCAGGTTCCTTTGGTAGGACTTCATGTTTAATAACATCTTTCACCTCTCTAAACACCACATGTTGGTTGTACATAACCTTCCTTCTTTTTGGGTTCCAAAAGCTTATAACCTTTTAAGCCATACTTATATCTAATAAATATGAACTTTTCAGATTTACTATCCAACTTTGTTCTTTTCTTGTTTGGAGCATGTACATATGGATCACATCCAAATACCCTCAAATGCGAAAGAGAAGGTTTCTTACCAGTCCATACCTCTTATGGAGTCTTATCCTCCAACACTGATGAAGGTGATCTATTAATTAGGCAACATTAAGTCTCCACTGCCTGTGCCCAGAATTCATGTCTTAACTTGCCACCACTAAACATGCTTCTTTCCATTTCTATCAATGTCTTGTTCATTCTTTCTGCAACTCCATTTTTCTTAGGTGTGTATGGAGTAGTCTTATGCCATGCTATACTACACTTCTTATAAAACTCTTCAAATCCCTTCTTGCAAAACTCTTGACCATTATTTGTCATGAACACCTTTATCTTCTTCTCTATCTAGTTTTCCATCAAAGCCTTAAATTATTTAAACCTGTCAAAGACTTCATATTTCTCCTTGAGGAAATATATCCATGTATTCCTTGAGAAGTAAACTATAAATGATACATAGTACACAAACTTTCCTAGTGATGGAACCGACATATGTCCAAACACATCATTGTTCACAAGCTCTAATATTTGTTTCTCCCTCTTACCACCAGAGGGGAAACTCACCCGATTCTGCTTCCCATATACGCAATTTTCATAGAAATCAAAATCCAGAGAGATATTATACATACCTTCTATGATACCTTAACCATGAAGTATTTGAAGGCCCTTCTCACCAATATGTCCAAGCCTTTGATGCCATAGCATAGTCTTTTCTCCAGAGACCAGTAGATTTTCTACTCTACTCTTAAGAACCACAAACCTTTTGCACCCATCAATAAAAAGCTATCTTGAAGCTTGTAAAGAGTTCCAATCTGAACTCCCCACATCAATACCAGTGATCCCTAAACCATCTTGCAGGTATCTTTCTCGAACACTATTTTTACACCTGCATCATCCAGCTTGCTTACAAAAATTAGATTTCTGGCCAATGCAGGAATATGGAGAGCACCCGGAAGTGTTTTAATCCTTCCACCTTACAACTTCAAATTGAATTTTCTACAACAAACGATTCTAGCCTTCCTGTTATCGCTTAAGAAATCACCGCCATCATATTTCTCATACTTGCAAAACCACTTTCTATGGGGAGTGAAGTGAAAGGATGCACATGATTCAATCAGTCATGCCTCATGATTTATATGTGTACTTGAAGAAGAGGCCAAGTACGCATCCCCACCTTCATCTGAGGTGGGCTTCACCTCTGTAGAAGGAGCATCATCCGATCCCTCTCCTTTCCCAGGAGCTTTATATTTACAGTCCCTCTTGTAGTGCCCTTCCTTTCCACATCTCTAGCACACCTTTATAGGTTTCCCTGGAGATTTAGATCTCCCTCTAGATTTAGATCTACCACTTGAGGACTTATTTTTGTTTCTATTCTAGGACCTTCCTTGTACAGACAAGGAATCACCATTCCAGCCCTCCATATTTTTCTGTCTTATCTCTTCCGACAACAAGGATGAGACTATTTCATCAAATTGCAAAGCAATTGCATTGCTACCTATTGCAAGAACCATACTATCCCATGAATCTGGTAGAGAACACAACAAACTGATGCACTTATCTTCATCTGAAATTTTAATATCAATAGATAATAACTGACTTATGACATTATTAAATGTGTTCAGATGCTTTATCACCGAGTCTCCATCTTTCATCCTTAGGTTATATAACTTTTTCTGTAGGAACAATTTATTCACCAAAGACTTATATGGGTACAAAGTCCCTAAATTGTCCCACAAAAGCCTTTACCGAAGTTTCACATGATACATTCAACAATACTAAATTTGAGACACACAATTGCATTGTTGGGTGATTTAATTGTTTGTTAAATCCCTATTATTTAATTGTCAACCCAGGGGTTTCGTAAAACTTAGAAGCAAACCAAAATATATGGGACCTCAGATGCAACTATAATCATCTTTAGAAGATAAGTTATGGAAACTGAAGGGAGTGCAATTATAAACTAATTATAAGCTCATATTACAAATATAAAATTTAACTAAGTAATTTATAATTCATTATGTAATAAGCAAGAGAAGTGGCTCCTAACTTAAGAGAACCAAATTTGTCCTTCTTTTAAAATACTACTTCATGAACAGAAATAAAAAACCGCTAATGGACAATAGCTTAAGATGTATAAAAAAATAATAGAAGTAGTTCCTAACTAAGGAGGTCCTTGTTGTTCCTCATTACAAATTCATTCATCATTAATGCCATTGTTGGAAAATTGGAAATTTAGAAAATCACTTGAAACTAGAAAAAGAGAATGAATTTCAATTATTACTCATATCAAATGGAAGAGAGCCTATCTTAGACCCTTGCTTGTCCTTTCATATGTTGATAATATTTAAACTAAAATTCATTTATTAATAATGAAAAATATTCAAACGTCTAAGTAATTAAATGAAAATAATATCTATAATGAAATAAAATGTTTCTTTGATCCTTTTAGAGTGAGCTCAATTATCTTAAGAGTAAAGTAACAAACTATTCCATAAATTCATATACTACATTAAGACAATTTATATCTAAAACTATAGAAAGAAAACTTTATTCTATTCCATCATAAGTTAGGATACATGCTCCAAGAGTCCTCCCTTTGGAATGGAGGAGGTACTCCTATTTATACAAAAACATAAGCAACTGACTCATTCATGGAGATCCACTAATACCTCCTAGATCCACAAATCCTTCATATGGTTACAACCAATATCAGACACATATTCCTTTATCCATTATTTTTCTCCATGAGATATGCTTGACCCCTATCCCAAATATCCTTCAAATCTTCAATAGAATTCGAATTTGAGTCTTGGAGGCCATGTAAGAGTATCTTGGAACCTTCCAAATCACCTACACATGTCACCAAACTCATTCCACCTTTAGGTATAAGCAAACACATGTTGTTTTTATAACTTTTAATCATAAATTCACTTAAACACATAAAATAGAATAACTTTGGAAAATGAAAATATGAATCCACATGGTAATGGAAATATAATGATAATGTGATGAAATGAGTTGACAAAATGAGGATAAAGGTGAAAATGGAGTGGAAGTGTATGCTAATTTGGCGGCCCAACATACCCCCCCAACTTAAGTTATTGCATATTCTCATGCAATCTATTGCATTGATTTACTTTAATCATGATTTGATCTTTTGAATTGTCTTCCTTTTATATGAACTTTGGCTGATGTTAATTCTTCTTTCATCTTTGCATAATCATTTGATAACTTTGTTCCTTTTGCAAAGTGTCCTTTTGAAAAATATTTAATTGCAACACATTACTTTGGTTGGTTCTTGTGTGGAAACCAACTTTTATTAGTATTGGTTCTTATGTAACAATACTTTTGTTATTTTTGTTTTGCATCAAAAGAATTTGAGAACATTTAATCAACCATTCATTCTATGATCATCATTTGCAAAACATGTAACATTTTGAATCATAATGCAATAGTAGTTGTTTGGAAAAGTATGTTGGTTAGGATGGCATGTGTATAAAGGACATATATGACATATGAAAGGTGATAATGGAATATGAATGTGATATATATCACGAAATTTGAATACAAGGTATGAACATGAATTCCCCCTCCAACTAGAGATATGATAATGTGAAAAAGGAAGTGAGGAACTTTCCATGTTACAATTTTAAACATTTTAAGGAATTGCATGACTAAAAATTAGAAAATCACATACCTTCACTTACCCTCAATGTACATGAGTTGTGGATGTTGAAGAGTGTGGTTGCCGATATTTTTGGATCATGGAGTATGTAAACAAAGGAATTTGGATCTTCTTATGTGTTATCTTTGTTGATGACAAGGTTTGAATCTTTATTGCTGTTATAACAGATTGATCTGATGCAAATTATTAAAATGATATAGTCTTCAGTCGTTACAACACCCGATGGTACAATTCTAATCATGTGAATAAATGTGTTGATGTAGAGCATGAAGAGAAGTAATTGGATTACCGACCATTGATGCATGTCATTAACCAATGAGTGCCAAGGTACCTAAGTACGTCTTGCGAATGGTGAATATATGAGTTGATGTCGAGCCACTTGCAAGATCCAATGATCAAGGGACATTGGTGTATTCCCATGATTGCTACTGAGAGAGCCTATCATTAAGTCATACAAGCCTCAAGGTACTACTAAGGACTCTAGCCTTGAACCTAGATAATGTGCTGATGTCGATAGGCCAAGACTTGTTAGAAGGGAGGCCTTAAGGAATCCTCCATCATCTAACTCAAGCATGAAACAATAATTCTGAAGGATTATGGATGAGAAATTGTGCAGTGGATCAAGGTTTATTTAGAAAAATGAAAAGGAAATGGAATGAATCAGCTTTATAGAGGAGGTGAATGGTTTTATTGATGAGTTACAGGTTAGTGAAAGTGAGGCAGGAAAATGACTGTGAAGGAAAATTTATTAACTCAAAAAGTGAGAATGCAATGAATTTTTTATTTAGTAATAAAGGAGGAATACAATGATGAATGTAAAGGGAAATGAGGCAATTTTTTTATTGACTAAAGAAGCATGGATGCAATGGAGACACTGGCATCTAAAAGGCTTGTAAGTGATGGATCTAATCTAACATCATGTGCTCATGCATTGATGTTTCATTTTTGTTGCTGCTTCAATCATTTTCTTGTGAAAGAAATGTGGTTTTTGAGAGGCTCTTCAATGATTTGGTAGATACGATGACATTCTCCCCCTTGGCTTACCCAAAATCATGTCCTCATGCTTGAAATGGGGTCTTTAAAAGGCAATGTTTGCTTGTGGTCATTTGTTTATCTTCCTGGAACCTGCAAAAACTTAATACTTTTTCTGCAATGAAATGTAAGTTTATCAAAAGAGAGAGGTGATCAATATATCTATTTATGACATTTACAAAAAACTGAGAATTAACACTAATAAAACAAATTCATGAAAGAAAAATAGAAAGAATTTATACCTGTGTCGAAACTAGTGCTTCATTTTACCTGTTATATCTTGTCAACAATTTCTTCATTCTTTAAATGTTTCAAATTCTGATGATATCTTTCTCATTATGTAGATCTCGTCGAGATATTTCCAACGACTCTTGAATTGTCGAAATCTGATGTCGTATGAGAAAGTTGTGCTTATTTGAAATTTGGGTGAAACAAGGAAGATTGTCATAAGGTTTCTGAGTTGTAGGATTGTGCCCTTCCTACATCTAAAAATTTTGTCTACCTTCTTTGGCTGAGCCATGACATAGAATTTTCTAGTTTGTGATGTCATTGGCTTCTATACCTACAAGACTCAAAGAAACATGATCATATAAAATATTTTATGAAATGAAAACACATGTCTACAGGATTCAATCTTCCATTTACAGGATTCTCTTCAAGGCATTCTGCAAAACAATAATCCTGTAGATTAAGCACCCTTATCGTTCTTCTTGTTGATCCATTTTCAGTGTTGAAAATGAGTTGGCAGATGGAGGGTGACTATGTAATAGTGATGTGGTAGTGGGTGACATGGAAAATGGATGATGTAACATGTTCACTATTTGATTGATAATGTGGCGATGAATGTGCAATATTGGCCAATGTTGTGCTGCCATGTGTGGGAAAACTATTGTTTAACTAATGTTGTGTCAAAATTGTAGAATAATTAACAAATTCCAATCACCACAAAATTTAAACTCATGACCTCCATTATGAAATATGAATGACTTACCAATAGATCACAAGTCACATTTATGAATTTAATGGAATTTTGGAAATTTTAATTATTCTAAAAATGAGAATCGAAACAATTCAAAATCCACATTTTGTACGAAAATATGATTCCAAAATATTTTCCAAATCATTTTTCATATCTTTTAAATTCATCTTTTCCAAGTTTTTAGGAAAATGGGATTCCAAAATATTTGCCAAATCATTTTTATAGATTTTTGAACTCTCCTTTTTGCCTAGAAAGTGGATTTTCTTACCAATTTTTATTCTATAAAGCGTGGGACTGTTATGAATATTTTTTTTTGTAATTGTAGCATGGAGAAAATATCACTTTTGAAAATTTTCTGCGTAAGAATTTTTTTCTCAATAATAATATTTTTTTATTTAATTATTAAATTTTTACTTTATCATCCTTTTTAATTTATTGATTGATTTTTTTTTCTCTCTGCAGCTTGGCAACATTGCTCGGTGGCTGGCCATGGCTCTATGGCTGAGTTGTTGGAAGGTTGTGGCCTTGGCTGTTGGCCGCATCTAATTGAAAACCGTTTTTTTTCACGCAACCTCACAAATAAGCTTCAAAGAACCCTGAAAATATCTCAAAAGGTTTTTGAGAAAATATCCTAGGATGAAAATAATTCACCCTGTCCAGAGAAAAACCCATGTTTCATATTTTTAAGATTCATTTTCATTTGGTCACAAAATGCATTTTAAAATGGCATTTTTAACCTCTTCGTATTTGGTATCTGCTCACATAACTGCTGGGTGAAACTCGTTTTTTTTTTCAAAATCAGGGGAATGCACAACTATCTTTTTTTTTTTTTAATCACACATAATAGTTGCAGCAATTGGTTTCCTTGGCTTCTGTGATTTTTTTTTTTTAATTTGTTTATAGTATTTCTTTGTTTTTTAATGTTGTTTTGGTTTTTTTATTTATTTCAAATTTTGTTTAAATAATCAAATCTCTCTCTCCTTTTTTTTTTTTTTAACAAAAGATATACTAACATGAAAGTTCTTTTTATGATCCTCCAGGTAACACAAAGTGCAGGAGGAGAGCATACTCAAATTTTTATTAGTTGATTCCTCTCTTAAAAATTTGGATGCAAAAAAAATGAAAAGAATCAATCTCTTACCTGAAATTATCATTGTTCACCTTTTCTTGTGCTCTTTGTTCATAATCGTTTGTTTTATTGCAAATTTTTCCTGCCAAGGGTTAGTAATGGGTGGTTCTTACTGTACCACAAAATCCAAAATTTATCCTAAAAATCACAAAAACTTGTTTTTTATTTGTTAGTCATATTCTATTGAAAAAGAAATGAAACATTCTCCTAAGTATAAGAGAATTTCCAATGCATCCAATTCCGCAACAAGATCATGAGTAGACTCATATCCATGTTTGAAAAGTAAACCTTATTGGGTTCTTGGACATGATCATGAATACTATATAGTTGAAACCAAATTTGTATGTGATCTTTAGGTTTTTTATTTTATTCAACTACCATAGCATGAAGCTCTTTAGATCTTATTTTTGTAATTGGTTTTTTTTTTTTAATGAATGGGGGTTCTTGATTTTAATGCTCTATGTTTTCTATATGAAAATGCAAATAAACTTAAATGAAAAATGCCTAAATGCATCTAAACCCAAATGAAATTACCTTAAAAGAAAATGTTTCCTAAACAGTCTTCCTAACTTAGTTACATCTAAGTTTGCTTCTCAGACAATAGCACCAAAATGTTGGGTGATTTAATTGTATGTTAAATCCCTATTATTTAATTGTCAACCTGGGGGTTTCATAAAACTTAGAAGAAAACCAAAATATATGGGACCTCAGATGCAACTATAATCATCTTTAGAAGATAAGTTGTGGAAACTAAAGGGAATTCAATTATAAACTAATTAGAAGCGCATATTACAAATATAAAATTTAACTAAGTAATTTCTAATTCATTATGTAATAAGTAGGAGAAGTGGCTCCTAACTTAGGAGAACCAGATTTGTCCTTCTTCTAAAATACTACTTCATGAACAAAAATAAAAAACCACTAATGGACACTAGCTTAAAATGTATAAACAAATAATAGAAGAGGCTCCTAACAAAGGAGGTCCTTGTTGTTTTTCATTACAAATTCATTCATCATTAATTCCATTGTTGGAAAAATGGAAATTCAGAAAATCACTTGAAACTAGAAAAAGAGAATGAATTTCAATTATTACTCATATCAAATGGAAGAGAGCCTAACTTAGACCCTTGTTTGTTCTTTCATATGATGATAAGATTTAAACTAAAATTCATTCATTAATAATGAAAATCTTCAAACATCTAAGTAATTAAATGAAAATAAAATCTATAATAAAATAAAATGTTTCTTTGATCCTTTTAGAATGAGCTCAATTATCTTAAGAATAAAGTAACAAACTATTCCATAAATTCATATACTACGTTAAGACAATTTATATCTAAAACTATAGAAAGAAAACTTTATTTTATTCCATCATAAGTTAGGATACATGCTCAAAGAGTCCTCCCTTTGGAATGGAGGAGGTACTCCTATTTATAGAAAAACATAAGCAACTAACTCATTAACGGAGATCCACTAATACCTCCTAGATCCACAAATCCTTCATATGGTTACAACCAATATGAAACACATATTCCTTTATCCATGATTTTTCTCCATGATATATGCTTGACCCCTACTTGATGAAATAATCTGAAATTGATCGATTTCGTAGTTGTTGAGTTCTTGTTTCTGTAACTCCTTTAGGTTCCAATATGATTTTTCATACCTCATTAAGTTCTGGCAATATTTTTTGAACTAGGAGCTTGTCACCTATAACCTTCTTTAAGCATGAAACACGGAAAACTGGGTGCACTTGGGAAGATGGAGGAAGCTCCAATTTGTATGTCACAGTACCTATCTTTTGCAACACCTTGTACGGACAATAATACTTTAGTGATAATTTATTATCCTTCTTAGCTTGCTTGAGGGACATTTGTTTATATGCTTGTAGTCTTAGGAATACCCAATCACATGCATCAAAACTTCTTTCACTGCAATGTGGATTTTCTTGTTCTTTCATTCTATTTCGCACCAAAGTGAGGTTATCCTTTAAGAGTTATAAAACTTGTTGTTGATGTTCGATGTGATCTTCCACTGCTTGAGCATTAAATTTTCTCTTAAATATGATGTGATGGGTGGTGGATGATATCCATAAAGTGCCATAAATGGGGTCATTTTTTTTGTAGTATGGAAGGAAGTGTTATACCTCCATTCATTGAGAGGCAACCATTTGACCAATTGTGTTTGTTTATTAGATACAAAACAACGAAGATATCCTTCCAAACATTTGTTTACTATCTCAGTTTTCCCATCAGATTGAGGATGATAAGATGAGCTATGATCTAACAGAGTACCAAGAGAAGAAAATAATTTTGTCCAAAAATTTCCAGTGAAAATGAGATCTATGTCACTTACAATAATCTTTGGTTTCCATGTAGCTTTTGAATTTTTTCCATAAATACAATAGAAATTGTACTTTCTTTAAATGGATGAGATAATTCACAAAAGTGTGCATACTTGGTAAGCCTATCAACTACCACTATGATAAAACTCTTTCCTTCGGACTTGGGTAAACCTCTGATAAAATCCATTGAAACCTCCTCCGAACATTGGCTTGGAATGGATAAAGGTTGTAATAAACCCGGGGTCTTAATTGTTTCAACTTTATTTTGTTGGTAAACTAAAATTTCTGCCACCAACTTTTCAATATCCGATTTAAGGCCATCCTAAAAAAAATCCTTCTTAACCCTGCGGTAATTTTTTAGAAATCTCGATTGCCCTCCTATGGGAAAGGTGTGAAATTCCATAAGAATCTTGTGTTTGAGTTGGGAATTCTGACATAGGTATAAGCGATCTTTGTACCATAACAAATCATTTTTCCAGCTAAACGTATTAGATGTACTCGGATCTTGTTGTAAATTTTGAATGAGTTTCCACACTTCTTCGTCATTCTTCCATTCATCCCTTGCTTCATTTATCCAATCTAGTTGGGTAATAGAAATGGACCAAAGAAATCCTTCCACATCCTCATCCTTTCTTGAGAGTGCATCTACCACAACATTTTGCTTCCCCTTTTTGTAGATGATTTAAAAGTCATAACCCAACATCTTTGTGACCCATTTTTGTTGCTCTTCTGAAGACAATATTTGGTCTAAAAATTATTTAAGACTATCATGATCCTTTTTTACCTTGAAGTATCTTCCCATTAGGTAGGGTTGTCATTTCTTAAGTGCATGTAGTATTTTCAACATTTCCTTCTCATAAATAGCTTTGTGTAAATACTTTCCTTTGATTGGATGACTTTCGAAAGAAATGGGTCTTTCTTCTTGCATTAAAACAACACCAATTCCATTTCATGAGGCATCACATTCCACAATAAAGGTTTCTGTGAAGTCTGACGTAGCTAAGACTGGTGCTTGGCACTTTTCCTCTTTAAGATGTTAAAAGGCCTTCGTTGCTTTTGGAGACCATGAAACTGCATCTTTCTTCAATAATTTTGTTAGAGGTGCTGCTATTCTCCCATAATTCTTAACAAACTTGTGTCAATACCCTATCAACCCAAGAAATCCTCACAGATGCTTTATGGATGTAGATATTTTCCATTCCTTAATGGTTTTAATTTTGATAGGGTCTACCTTAACACATTCATGAGATACAATATGACTCATATATTCCAGCTCTTGTACTCCAAAGAAACATTTGGAGCTTTTTCATATACTTGTTTTGTCCTCTAATAGTTTGATCACCCTGTCAACATGTTGAACATGATCCTTCCAAGACTTGTTGTAGATTAGTATATCATAAAAAAACACTAACACAAATTTTCTAAGGGTGGGTTTGAAAATGGAATTCATCAAACCTTGAAATGTAAAAGGTGCATTGGTAAGGCCAAAATGCATGACCAACAATGCATAATAACCCTCATGAGTTTTAAATGTTGTTTATAGAATGTCTTCAGTCTTCATTCTTATATGATGATATCCTAAATGAAGATATAACTTGGTGAAGTAAATTGATCCATGTAATTCCTCCAATAATTGATCAATGAAAGGAATGGGAAATACATCTTTAATAGTGAGCTTGTTGAGCTCCCTATAATCTGGACACATGTGCCATGATCCATCCTTCTTGTGAACCAATACTACTGGAGCAGAGAAATAAATTTGACTAGGTTGAATTATACCAATGTCTATCATTTATGTAACCATACATTCAATTTCACTCTTTTAGGCACAGGGATATCTGTAAGGCCTAATGTTTTGAGGAATACTTCCTCGAATCAAATGATTAGTATGCTCATGATCATGAATAGGTGGGAGGCATTTGGGAGTCTCAAATACCTTTGAATGTTTGTCCAAGAATTTTTGGAGATCTCGAGAAATAGATGATTTCAATGTGGGAACATCTAGTGAACATAATTGCACAATTATGCCTCATTGTTCTTTCTTTAGAAGCTTTTTCATTCCGTTAGAGCTGATTATCTTTCTCGGTTTCCTTGTGATACCCCTCAATTCAAATTCCTTTCCTTCTGAAGAAAATTTCATGAAAAGTTATTGAAAATTAAAAGCTATTGTACCCAAGGATTGTAGCCATTG